>CM029641.1:47301143-47356143 GCA_017311315.1 Dendrocalamus latiflorus
AGATCCGGCGACGTCGACGGCGATGGTGTACTTCCCGTCGCTGACTGCGCCCCCTCTAGATCGGTTAGGGTTTGTGTGTCGGTGGGTATGTACGGCTCAGGCCAACCTCGTAACGTGAGCCACCGGCCCCCACCCTCTATTTATTGCGCAGCGCGACGGGGGCCCATCAGCCAGTGGTTGGGCTGAGCGCCCCCGATCAGGGTGCGGATCAAGGCCCGATTAGCCGTTGGGCTAATCGGCTGAGATCATTCTAACACCAAGTAGTCAGTCGAAGCCGACTTACGACCACGTTCACCGTAGTCGTAAGGTGGTGGTCGTAAGTTCCTACGACTACGACCACGTCCACGTCTACGACCACGTCTACGACCACGTTGAAGGTAGTCGTAATCTACGACCACATGAAGGCAATCGACCACGACTGGAGAACTCAGTCGACCACGACTGGAGAACTCTAACAATTGGTATCAGAGCCTGGCGTGTGCCTGGGTGGTCGTAAGTCTTCAAGCAGATCATGTCTTCGCGAGGCCGAACAAGCAAGGGTGACGACTCCGGCGGCAGTGGGAGCAAGACTCCACCGCGCCGTTCGCAATCTCGACGTCCGACTCGGTCGCCGCCACGCCGTGGCCGCACCCGTGGGCCGCGCGAGGCCGTCGTCGAGCGCGTCATCCGAGAATCAGGCGGCTCGGGACAGTGGCCGCAACTGACAAAGACCAACTACAATGAGTGGTCGCTACTCATGAAGCTTAAGCTCCAGGCGCGTTACCTGTGGGACGTCGTCGAGCACGGCGATGCTGACTTCCACGACGACCGCACCGCACTGGAGGCCATCTGCAGCGGTGTCCCCTCCGAGCTCGTCTCTACCTTGGCGACCAAGCCGTCGGGCAAGGAGGCATGGGAGGCGATCAAGATGATGCGCATCGGCGACGATCGGGTGTGGAAGGTTACCGCACAAAACCTCCGGGCCGAGTACGAGCAGATCGCCTTCCGCGACGGGGAGTCGGTCGAGGATTTCGCCCTGCGTTTGATGAACATCGTACAGCGGCTGGCGACGCTCGACGACCCGGAGCAGGACCACAAGGTGGTGGCCAAGTACCTGCGCGTCGCCCGACCGAGGTACAAGCAACTCGTCGTTTCTATTGAAACCCTTCTCGACATCTCCACGCTCTCGCTCGAAGAGGTGACGGGGAGGCTCAAGGCGGCGGACGACGATGGACCTGCGCCAGCACAGACCATCAGCGGCAAACTGCTGCTCACGGAAGAGCAGTGAATTGAGCGCTACAAGAAGCGGGACCAAAAGTCCAGTCGCGGCAGGCGGCAACGGCGACTCGCGGGCCAGCTCGAGCGTGGGCCGCGCCAGGCCTGACGACCTGTGCAGAAACTGCGGCAAGAAAGGCCACTGGGCAAAGGATTACCGCGGGAAGAAGAAGGAGGAGCAGGCTCATGTGGTCCAGGATGACGAGCCCACTCTTCTACTCGCCCTCGGTCCAGTACAGGAGGAGAGGGTCGAACCTCAGGCGCAGCCGTCGCCACCAGCTTCAACTCAGTCGACTACGGGAAACGTGGTCGTAAGGTCTCACGACCAGTTGACCACGACGCCGATCCAAGGTGATGGGCAGCTCCACCTCATCGAGGACAAGGTTTTCGCTGCCTTCGACGTCTCAGGTGATCGAGACTTGAAGCGTTAGGTCCTGGACACCGGCGCCTCCAACCACATGTCGGGATCTCGTGCGGCGTTCTCCAACCTCGACGCCAGCGTCACCGGGACGGTGCGGTTCGACGACGGTTCCGTCGCCCACATCGAAGGGAGCGGCACCGTACTGTTCTCGTGCAAGAATAGCGAGCACCGCGCTCTCGCTAACGTCTACTACCTGCCGCGCCTCACCGCCAACATCATCTCTGTTGGCCAGCTCGACGAGATCGGGTACCAGGTGCTGGTGGAGGACGGCGTGATGCGAATCCACGACGAGGAGCGCCGCCTACTCGCCAAGATCCACCGCAATCCGGGCCGGCTGTACGTGCTCGACATCAACATCGCACGACCAGTCTGCCTGGCGGCACGTGCCAACGAGGATGCCTGGATCTGGCACGCCCGGTTCGGACACATACACTTCGCCGCGCTGCGCAAGATGGGAAGAGAGGGGTTGGTCCGAGGCCTGCCTCTGCTCACTCAGGTGGAGCAGGTGTGCAAAGCCTGCCTCGCCGGTAAGCACCGGCGGGCCCCATTTCCCCAGCGAGCACTGAGGCGGTCGGCAGAAGCACTTCAACTGCTCCACGGAGACCTCTACGGCCCCATTTCGCCACCGACACCGAGCGGGAACCGGTATTTTCTCCTGCTTGTCGATGACTATTCTCGCTACATGTGGCTATCGCTGCTGCCCACCAAGGACGCCGCCGCGACGGTGATCAAGCGCATTCAGGCGGCGGCGGGACGCAAGAGCGGGAAGAAGTTGTTGGCCTTGCGGACGGATCGCGGAGGAGAGTTCGCCGTGACAGACTTCGTCAAGTACTGCGCCGAACTTGGTGTTCGGCGAGAGCTCACGGCGCCATACACGCCACAACAGAACGGTGTCGTAGAGCGTCGCAACCAGTCTGTCTTGGGCACGGCGCGCAGCATGCTCAAAGCGAAGGGGCTCCCAGGCGTGTTCTGGGGGAGGCTGTCACGACGGCAGTCTACCTCCTCAACCGCTCGTCGTCAAAGAGCACCGGCGGCAAGACGCCGTACGAGCTCTGGACCGGGAGCCCACCGGGGGTACATCACCTCCAGACGTTCGGGTGTGTCGCTCACGTCAAGGTGACCACGCCGAACTTGAAGAAACTCGACGATCGCAGCCGCCGGATGATCTTCGTCGGCTATGAGCCGGGATCCAAGGCATACCGCGTCTATGACCCGGCGACCCGGCGCGTCCACATCAGCCGCGACGTGGTGTTCGACGAGGCGGCGCAGTGGACTTGGACCGAGGGCCATGGTGGCAAAGCGAAGGATTTCGTCGTCGAGGATTCCATCATGGCATCGTCCGGAGTGATACCACCACTTCGACTTCCGCGCGTACATCGGCCGGGACTGCAGTCTCACCTTTGTCGTCGCCAGCTTCATCCCAAGTCTCACCAGTGCACGACACTGGGAGCACGACACCGAGTCCGCAGACACACCAGGGTGACGCACCGATCGAGTTCGTCTCACCACCTGGAGTCGGTGCATACGAGATGCTGGACGCGGATCACGACGATGAAGCCCCGCTCCGATTCCGTAACATCGACAATGTGCTGGGGCCGGCCACGCCGCCCGGGCTCGTCGCACGGGAGCTAGAGGAGCAGCTACTGCTGGCAAGTGACGCCGAACCGACGTCGTTTGCGGAGGCATAGGAGCATGAGAATTGGCGCCATGCGATGCTCGACGAGTTCACCTCGATCGAGGCCAATGGCACCTGGGAACTCGTCGAGCCACCGCCTCGACTACGCCCCATCGGCCTCAAGTGGGTCTACAAGACCAAGAGAGACGAGGCCGGGCTCGTCGCCAAGTACAAGGCTCGGCTCGTCGCGAAGGGGTACATGCAACGCCAGGGGATCGACTACGACGAGGTTTTCGCTTCGGTAGCACGACTTGAGTCCGTGCGGTTGCTGCTGGCCTATGCCGCAAGCGAGGGCTAGGCGGTGCACCACATGGACGTTAAGTCCGCGTTTCTCAACGGCGAGCTGCGGGAGGATGTCTACGTCGAGCAGCCCCCTGGGTTCGTGCTCAAAGGGCATGAGCACAAGGTACTTCATCTGATCAAGGCTCTCTATGGACTTCGCCAAGCCCCACGCGCCTGGTACTCCAAGCTGGACGCCTCGCTACTCAAGCTTGGGTTCGTGCGGAGTGCCTCCGAACACGCCGTGTACCTGCGCGGTCAGGACGCACGACGCCTCATCGTAGGGGTCTACGTCGACGACCTGGTGATCACCGGCGGCAACCACTCCGACATCAACAAGTTCAAGCAGGAGATGAAGTCGACGTTCCAGATGAGCGATCTGGGGTTGCTGAAGTACTACCTCGGGCTAGAGGTGGTGCAGTCAGAGGACGGGATCACCGTGAGCCAGAGAGCTTATGCGGCGAAGATCCTTGAGAGCGCCGGTCTGGTTGGTTGCAACACGAGCAACATTCCCATGGAGCCCCGATTGAAGCTAAGTAAGTTGAGTTCTGCCCCTGCTGTCGATGCCACTCAATACAGAAGCATAGTGGGTTCTCTTCGCTACTTGGTGAATTCAAGACCAGACTTGGCATTCTCGATGGGCTACATCAGCCGATTCATGGAGAATCCGACCACCGAGCACATGGCAGCCGTGAAAAGAGTGCTTCGATACATTGCTGGGACTCTGCACTATGGCTGTCAGTATAAGAGGAAGAAGGAGGCTCAGCTTGTTGGCTACAGTGACAGTGACCTTGCAGGTGACATTGATACAAGGAAGAGCACCTCCGGTGTCCTCTTCTTCCTCGGCAGCAACATCATCACCTGGCAATCTCAGAAGCAGAAAGTTGTGGCTTTATCCTCGTGTGAAGCAGAGTACATCGCCGCAACGACAGCAGCTTGCCAGGGGGTTTGGTTGGCACGGCTCCTTGCAGAGCTCAAAGGCAAGAAGCCGGACACCATCAACTTGAAGATCGATAACCAGTCAGCCATCCAGCTCAGTAAGAACCCCGTCTTCCATGATCGCAGCAAACACATTGATGTTAGATACCACTATATCCGTGAATGCATCGAGGAGGACAGGGTCAGGATTGAGTCCGTTGGGACCGCTGAACAGTTGGCCGATATCTTGACAAAGGCCCTGGGACAAGAACGGTTCTGTGAACTTCGTTCAAAGATCGGGGTCGTTGATGTACAGCGCACACGCAAGGATTAGGAGGAGAATTTGTTAGTAATCCTTGTGCGTGTGTTAGTTATGCATGGTAGACTTGCATGTAGTTTCTATTTTTAGCTACTGCATACGCACGAGCACCGTTTCTCTATGGTAGCCGTGCGAGTAGGAGGACGTGGCGAGAATAGCTCGCGCATGACCCTGGAACGATCGGTCGTAGGCAACATCGTGGTCACGTCCGTGGCGCGATGTGCGGCTAACCACCGGGAGTCTTCTGCACTTGTATTTTCAGTATATAAGGAACAATAGATGATCAGAAAAGCAGCCGTTCCATTGCTGCACAAAAGCTCTTCGTGCTGTGGTCTCTTGTCCTTGTACTCGCGGAGCCAAGTAGTCAGTCGAAGCCGACTTACGACCACGTTCACTGTGGTCGTAAGGTGGTGGTCGTAAGTTCCTACGACCACGTCTACGACCACGTCCACATCTACGACCACATCTACGACCACGTCCTCGTCTACGACCACGTTGAAGGTAGTCGTAATCTACGACCACGTGAAGGCAGTCGACCACGACTGGAGAACTCAGTCGACCACGACTGAAGAACTCTAACAGGGCTCATGGTCATGGGTGTAGCATTCCACCCCGAGTTCGCCACCAACGGCCACTTCTTCGTTTCCTACACCTGCGATAGCGCCCGATCGCCGACCTGTGGTGCCGGCAGGTGTGAACCTGCAAAGTTCGGAGCTGCTGCTGGTGGTGCTCGGCCATGCCGGTATCAGCTTGTCGTGTCGGAGTTCTCCGCGAAACGCGGTGTTTCCAAGGTACGTATGTGCCTAGCTTCTCTGCAGCTTGAAGATCCATTAGATTGCATCGATCTGAAGTTACAAGAAATAGCTCTTAATTAATTGTGATTTGTGATGCACGTCTGAATGTCTGATCAACACTACCAAATAATTTGCTCTCTCTCTCTCTCCTGTTAGGAGATGACTGCTGCTGATCCATCTGAAGTCAGGAGGATCTTCACAATGGGGCTGCCCTACGCATCTCACAACCATGGAGGTCAGATACTATTCAGGCCTACCGATGAATACCTCTACCTCATCACGGGGCATGGCGGACAGAAAGCAGACCACTTTGATGTCTCGCAGGACAAGAGGTCATTTCTGGGCAAAATTATCAGGCTTGACATCTACCACACCCCGGGTAATCAAAAAGCAATAAACTGACCGACTGATTGATCAGGGGCTACGTTTGCATCAAATATATTTTGCTCATCGATTGATTTCTGAACTTCTGAATCTGCCTTTTTTTTCAGGACAAAGCGAAGTCAGTAACCATTCCAAGCCCGAGATTTTTGCCGTGGGTCTCAGCAACCCGAGGGGTTGCAGCTTCGATTCCATGATGCCTTCCTATTTCTACTGCGGGGACGTCGCCAAGGTATACATCTTCCTCATGAATTTAAGCTGCTGCCTGGACGAATAATGCATGGGCGTGACGATATCCCTTTGAACTTGATGGCAACATTCAGGGACTGTACGAGGAGGTGCATTTGATCTCCGAAGGTGGAAACTACGGCGGCTCCTCGGTCAAGGCTGACTCCCCTATCATCTCCCACGGCCGTCCAGCTGCCGGCATGCCGCCATCTATTGTCGGCGGTCTTGTCTATCGGGGCTCCATGGATCCCTCCTTGGAAGGAAGGTACGTATGCATCTACAGTCAATAATAATGTCGATCAGGTTTGCTATTAATTTGTAAGTTGTTTGAACTTTTTGTTATGTCGATTTTTCTTGTCTTTGGATTAGCTTTGTGTTGGAATAGTCCCATATTAGTTGTGGAAGGGCAAAGGATCTAACTTAAAAGTGGGGGAGTCCCTCACCTCATTGGCTAATTTTTGGGGTGAGAAGGCTCTTATGATCTAACAAGTGGTATCAAAGCCCGGTTCTAACATCTCTGGCCCAATGGACACTAGTGTGTGAACGTCTGATGGACTGTGACCCTGAGTGACCGTTGGTGTGTACGGTGAAGGGACCCTAAGGGACCGTCGGTGTACGGTGAAAAGGCGGTGAAGGGCTGAGGGACACCAATGTGTGAAGGGGGAGATTGTTGGAATAGTCCCACATTGATTGTGGAAGGGCAAGGAATCTAACTTAAAAGTGGGGGAGTCCTTTACCTCATTGGTTAGTTTTTAGGGTGAGAAGGCCCTTACGATCCAACACTTTGAGACTCACCCAATAGTTCAATCAACTTGGAAATAGGCAGCCCAGTCCCAGTGTTATGTATATAGGCAAGTTGCCATGTCCGTAGCTAGCTAGCTACGGTGTGTTTGATATTCGCATGCATGCATGTAGGTACTTGTACACGTACGGATCGGTCATGTGGGCCGGCATGGAGACGCCGGAGGGCAGCGGCCGCTACGCCTCCACCCGGATCCCCTTGGCCAGCTGTTCCAGGAGCTCCCCCATGCCCTGCCGTGGTGGCGCCATTCCGGGGAGCATCCTCTCCTTCGGCGAGGACAACCGCAAGGATGCCTTCGTCCTCGCCACCGGAGGCGTCTACCGAGTTGTCCGGCCCGGCCTATGCGGTGGCGCCCGTCCCACCGGGAAGCCAGCGGTGGCTGGTGCAACCGTAGGCAGCACAATTGGTGGTCTTCTTCCGGCGAAGCCGTCACTGTCTGGGAATACTTGGCAGTGGTTGGTCGTGGGCACTTGTCTGTTTCTATTATATATATGGCGTAACTTCTGGAAGAAAATAACAAATGGCTGCACCGCGCAGCAGCACCAAACTGCATCTCCTGCATCTGCTGCAACACGATCACGTGTTGTGGCATGTCAACTCATCATTAGCTAGCCAAATTCTCCACGCAAGATACTAAAATGCAGGTGTCTGAGAACTTATAGTATTTGAGAGTAAACGTGGCGGTTTCTTTTTTATCGTTATATCGTTAAAACGAAGCCGCCACGTTTGCAATTTCATAAATTTGTTTATGTGAACAAAAGTACTAATTGAAAGTCTAATTTCAATTGATATATTATTTGATTTGATATTCTGCTATCCTTCTCGTTTACTCCAGAGTTGGAATTCTAATTTTGGTTTGTATATATAGTTGGTGCGGATCCTGGAACATTTGCATTGAGGTGACCGTGGGTGAAATCTAGCCATGATAAGTAACATCATTATGGGGTCAATATGGGCATCAATTTCTTCATACTCAGGAGACTTAAGACAAAGCGCTGGGGTCACTCACTTGATCCACCACCTCCAGTGCATGTGATTTAGCACATTCGCATCAAAAAAATTCGGCCAATCCAACATTGCATCCCCCAAAACCCTCGCCCCTACAAAATACGAGAACTCATCAGAGAGGAAAAGTCTTTTTCTCTTTGTTAAGTTGAGAGACCATGTGGAGGTGACCCTGTATGTGTGATGAGTAATTGACACTTAGTTTAGAGAGATTGAGTTTGGTTTTTTAGGCTTGTGCTTTTTCTGAAAGGTTTTAAGCCCTTATGACCTGATCAGCAGTTACTCTTTCGACCACGTGGTTAAAATACGAGAACTCATCAGAGAGGAAAAGTATTTTTCTCTTTGTTCAAGTGTTAAAATCTAGACTTGCTTGATTGTGGTTGCTTCCTCTATCCTTCTTGATCTTGTTTCGTGCCTAGGATGTGAAAATGGTAATGATGTCTCTATGAGATCAGATCTTATCCATCTACGCATTTGTATCTGCAAGTTCTTATGATTGCTCAGTTTTCCCTCAAGAAGGGTGATTTTTTATTTTTGGTCTTGTGGGCTTTTTGGCTTGAATTCATACCGTGATCTAGCTTACTATAACATATGAGAACCCAACCAAGGTCATCTAGATCATCAAGAACTCATGAGCAAGAGTAGATCATGGTTTCTCCATTTTGTCCAGCATTAGTGCAACCTTCCTTCACATGGGAAATGTTAGAACTTCGGCAACGATTTTCTTGATCATCAAATGGAATAGGTTATTGACATCCTACAGAATGTGCATACTAAATTTCAAGTGATTTAGAGTCTTGATTTGAGAGTTGGCTCAATTTATGGTTTTAGTCCAGTTTTTGTGCAGCAGAGCTCTACGAGCCAAAAGATCATAATTTTCTTAAGTTCTTTCACGACCTTTAGTTAGGATAGGTTCTTAAGATCATGATTTAGTCTTCGTTTAAGGTTCAAATCATTTTAAGTTGTGGATAAAAAGTTTCATCGATTTTTATATTTAAAATAGTGTTGAAATTCTAGCCTGTTCTTGGAGAGTTGTCAGACTGTCAACGACCTAGATGTTAGACCGCCAAGAGGTCACACCGCCAACTAGCTAGAGGTTAGACTAGTGGTCCACTCTCAGTGGTCAAAGCGCCCATGTTAAGAGGCCCATTGTAATTGAATAGTCGTCTCGTAGGTGCAGGTGCTGGTGAAAGAATAGCTTATGGGGCTGGAGTCAAAGGAGCTTTCATAGACATAGAAATCATAATAGAAAGAGCAGGCCTGCGAGCAGCGAGTGCCCTTTGTAAGTTGCGAGCCTGTCAAACCATAGGCGCCTTACCGCCCCCCCTTTCTTTTTTGAATTAGAAAGAAGGGGACGGGGGGATGAAAGACAAAGAAAGAGATCAGGGGGCTTTATTTATGATCAGAGATAAGGAAGGGGGTGCCCTGGCCTCTCTTCATTTTGTTCTTCCTCTGTACCCTCGCTTGAATGAAGACACCCGTTCGTCTCTTATCCTTTCTGGGTCTTGATTTGTTGCATCGTTTTAGTCGTAGTGGTCGACGGGGAAGAAAGAAATGAATGAATGTCCTTTTGGGAAAATGTAGAATAATACACCTACCGAGACGAAAGCCAAAGGTGAGTATCGTAGGTGGACCCAGTGAACTTGACGATTTCTTCCTTGCGCGTTCTGCTCGATGATGATATGACTGATAATCAGAAATGAGAGGCTCTACCCTGAAAACTTGAACTCCTCGAGCCGATATACGGAGCAATTCATGTCTATATACCGAACTCAATTTGACTACTTCACTTCATCCTTTAGCTAGAAAACATTAGATCGCATGCCGTAAAGGATGGGTGTGAAAATGTTCCTGGGATATGAATGAAAATCTGCATCATCTTCTTTCGGTCCCATGGTGGAATGCCTTTATGCTAGCCTATTCCCTAAGTAAGAAGGATAAGTTCATTGAGTTATTACAGGTAGTATTGCTCTCAAGCTAGGAAGGAAAGGTAATTTTTTTCGAGGCCTTCTTACTACTTACAGTTTGAGGGTTCTTACTTGAATAGGCCTAACGACTGTTAATTCCTGTCTTTCTCACATCTAGAAAGCCGTATGCTTTGGAAGAAGCTTGTACAGTTTGGGAAGGGTTTTTTTTTAGAGAAAAGAAGAATCTACTTCAATTGATATGCCCTTAGGCACGGCCATACATAACATAGAAATCACACGTGGAAGGGGGTGGGCTCCAAAATTAAAAGAAAAAAAGGAAACATGTTGATTATAGAAAAATAAGGAGGAACCTAGAATTAGAGTCTTATGGGCAAGGACACTATTGTTGATTTACTAACCTCTATAAGAAACGCGGACATGAATAAAAAAGGAACAGTTCGAGTAGTATCTACAAATATTATCGAAAACATTGTTAAAATATTTCTACGAGAGGGTTTTATTGAAAGTGTTCAGAAATATCAGGAAAGTAACAGATATTTCTTGGTTTCAACTTTGCGACATCAAAAGAGAAAGACTAGAAAAGGAGCCAGAAAACATAATATGCGCACCTACCACACCTTCATAACTCCAAATACCTGGATTCGTTACAGTTCCTCCAAATACTCCAACCACCCCACAAATTGGTTATTCATAAACTAATCATGAAGGGAATGATGAACATACCTTGTCTCTACATTGGATCCAGAACAGGATCAAAGGGATCAAAAACCGCTAATTCGTATCAAGCCATTGAACTAGCCCAACCAGAAACTAGAGCTGTGTGCATTATATGCACCGAAAGCTATCGACCTAGATCATTCAAAACAATAGTATGAACACGATACTAAGGCAAACCCATAGAAATACCCCTATAGCAAAGAAAATAGACACGATGCCGCTTTATTTTATCGCATTGGAAAAACTATCCATATCCTATGTGCGTAACCCCTCCAAGATCCCATCACTAGGGATCGAGCCTAAGATCTTCATCAACCAATCATGAGTTGGTTTTAACAACCTTTGGTGAATAGAATTCCCAATTGCCACAAAGCGGCGGGCGTAAAGGCTTCCACAATCCCTAAACGACCGAGGATAGTTTTCTCCCCCGTTCCAAAGGGTAGGTAAGGACCACAGCACCTTTCGAACCACTCAAGATCCTTCTGGGCCATAGCCTCATTACCTGGATCAAGGTTGAAAGGGATGGCATGGGTTAAGCATCTGACTTTGAACCTTCGAGCTAAGTTATTTAATAAGGGATGGCATGGGTTAAGCATCTGACTTTGAACCTTTGAGCTAAGTTATTTAATAAGGCGATACTCCTACTAATTAATTGGAAATCTTTTTGGAAAGGATTACTACGCATGCATGCAAATGATGTTCTTTTGGAAAATAAACATTGGACATCACGCGGAAACAGAAACAGAGCAATCCTCCCTTGCCGAGGACTAGTGCTTTAACCCTCCTTGCTTCTCCGGTGTTTCAAAGCGCACCATCGAGCCCCCTCATCGGAGTTCTTTGTGGATTCTCATCAGTGGGAGCAACATCCTTATACACTGGCTGTAGCTCCAAAATCCAATCTAATGGAACTTGCACTTATGGATGGCCTGCTCAAGTTGAGGAGTTGCCACCCTCGTCCTGAGATCCCTGTGATTGTAGGTTTGAGTCGTCCGGTGATGAAGAGCACTGATTCGCACTTGTTCGCATTTGTTGTATGCCTAATTGCTACAGATTATGCATGTAGTTGCTACAATAAAATTCATTCTACAAATTAAGTTTGTTTCTTCATACAAGGGATTCGGCTGCGGCTTATGGCTTTTGGCTGAAATTTTTAAATTTTGGCTGTTTACGGTACAGATTACGGAGAGACAGATGCTCACTTGCGATTTTGGCTGGTACAGATGTTGGGCTTTTAACGTGTATATCGGTTAACTTGTAGACCCCGTCTTGAGAAAATATTCCGTTTGAAAGTTAGGTACTGTAGCAGAAGCCAAAAGCCGATTTCAAAAGCCCAAACGAACAAGCCACTATAGCTTGATTGGTCAGCTCACCTGAAGTTGACAACCAAATCCACTCAGCTGCATTGAAGCAAATCTGGGCCCTTGATTCTTTTGTGTGGACTAGATCGAGGCACACCATCTTCTTCTTCACCTTAAGTTCTCCCCCATTCTTCTCCTCCCATACGTCAGAGCTGAAGTAGTGGCCAACTTCTCTCCATGTTAGAGCCCTCAAGAACCAAAACTCAGGACACGATGAAGTTATATATATAATTCTTTTTGAGGAGAATGTTATCTCAACATCTCCATCTGGTGTTTCGGCCAGAGATTCTAATTCATTTTGTTGAGTGGCTTTTGGCTCAACAGCTTGTAGGAGAGTCCACTTCTCAGGAAGTGTTATCTCATCCCACTTCAAGGTTTTGGGAGTAATAATATGATTTCTTGGATTGGCTTGAAGAAGTGTGGTCAGACCTTTGGGTGTATTCTGTTTTGCACATGGAGCTAACGTGGTCATGGCTTTGTAATAGATCCTATATGTTACTGAAATGTTTTCACTTCCAGGTTCAAGATCAAAGCCAGATGTTTGTAAGCTCAAGGTCAGAACCTTATGGAGATTTAAGTCCGAAAGAGATACAGAAAAATCTGGGAAGGTGTTGAAGAACACAGGACCATTACTAAGACTAGCTTCAACCATTCCTAGCAAAGAGTCCTTAAACTTTTTATTTCTGCAATCTCTTAGACAAGCCAACACAGAAATATTTAAACCTCTTCGAGTTAATGATCTAATAGCCACTTGTACTAGACCAAAATGTATATAATGATATTGAGGTTTTGCTCTGATATGATTGATTTCTTTTTCGGAAAGAAGATGCAGAGTTTCATGCAAAGAGCTAATAGGAAGAGTTTTTTCTATAGTTTTTATATAGTAATCAGAACGAAGAGAAAACGTGCCTATATGATATATATCCTTAACATTTACCTTAGGTACTTTCCAAATTGCAATACTTTGCTCTATATCCTCAAAGCAAACAGACGAAGCATTCTTAACCGACATCGTTTTGATAGACCTATCATTACTGCTAGAGGCTTCCAGACGGTCAGTTACACCAAGAGACCTGGCTAACCAAGACATCTTATACGAAGATAAAAGAGATAGGATAGGTAGTCTTTCTAGTCTACGGCAGGGAAAATCCCACTATTAAGATCAACCTTTTGGATTGACGGTTTCCAGTCAACGGCAGGGTAGAACCCTTAATTCCGATCGACCTATACCCCTTACAGGCTCCTGCAGTCAACGATTTCCACCACTTACTGCGCTCTCTTGACGACTTATCGGGCCACGCGACTTCGCGCTGACCTGCTCAAGGCTTCGGGAACTACGCGACTCAGCGTACCGCCACACCAACCGGGATCTCCGCGACTACTGCCCACTACCGCACCCCTCTCCCCCCCGTTTCGGAGAAGATGGCTTGGGGAGCCTGGCACCTCCAGATGGCTCTGATACCAAATGTGTGACCCAGGCAGCGACTCAGGGATCTGGTCGCTACGATGTAAGGTAGAGGATGGATTAGAGTGAATGCAAGGAGGATAGAGTTAGATATGCAGGTTGGAAGGATGATATATTAAAAACAAACAGTAACTAAGAATATAAATAGTAAAGAAATAGTAAATAAGAACATGAATAGTAAGTACTGAATTTAAAACATATGCAGCACACAAATATAAAAGAACATATGCAGATGCAGCACACAAAGAACTAAAAGATATGCTTATGCAGAATGATAGATATAGAACAGAAACTTATAAAAGATAAGACATAAATTAAAAAGAACATAAACTTAAAGAACTCAAAGTAAAGGACAGAATTTAGAGTTAGAACGAAATAATAGAAATATAGAACATAAAGAACTTAAAATATAAGTAAGAAGATAAACAAAGAACAGAATAATAAGAACATTAGTAATATAAAGGACAAACTGAAAAGGACATAAATAATAAAAAGAACTTGAAATAATCAAACTGAAACATAGAGAGTGTAGGGAGAGAAATCGTTCCAGCGTTCATTCATATACCTTGTAGACAGAAGGAGCAACCTTCTGTGTAGTACACCAGAAGCTAGAACTATTACAAGTTTTAGTTATACAAACCACACTTAGATTTTACAAACTTTTACACGCTTACACACTTACAAACTTAGACTCAAAGCTTGAGTCTTTATTTAGGCTACTACTTATTTTACACTAGTTTGTGGAGTGGAGGTGGAGTGGTAGTGGAGTGGTAGTGGAGTGATCAATCTCCTACTCTAAGCTTGTGGAGCTATGGAACACTTAGAGCCGTGGAAGGAGTGATGCCCTTTGAAGCTTGCCTTCATGCCCTTTATATAGGGGTCGCCACCCCTGGGATAAGCATGGGTAAAGATGCCCCATGATGACGCCTTTTGACTGTCAATATTATTCTTCATGATGACGCTTTACACCTCAGGGAGTCATGATGAAACTTTAGACCTCCGTGAAGAATATTCGCCATAATGACACTTTTGACCAGACTGTATTCTATCTGCAATAGTTCAGATTCCATCTGCAATAGTAGATAGCACCCATATAATTGTCCTGACAATTGTCTTCGTTGTCAGAGAGCTGTTGCGAACAATTATTGTTATTCGCTGTCTTCATCTACTATCATTGGTGCAGAGGTCGTGCCTTCAATTTCATCTGGTTGGAGTGTATCATACCAACTCAGCATTTTCTGATATTCTATGCGGATCATAGTGTCTTCGCCATAATCAGACTTTATTAGGCGTCCGACACCTTTGTGTATAATTCCATTGCCACCACAGAATATTTTCATGATCCGATTATGGAAAACCATTTGACATGAGGTGTCTAGATAGGTGCTATTTTCGATTTCCATAGCTTCTTTAAACCACCGCCATTTGTCATGATTGGTATCTTGAGAAAATAATTCTTTTTGTTCTTCAGTCAAGAAACCAATTGTTTTGGCAGGGAAAATAAAACATCCTTTGAGAATGTAAACATCATGCATTGCCGGCCTGACTGGTGGTGTAAATCTTGGTGGGGTAGTATAGAAGATAATTTTGTATCTTCCCCTGAGAAATGCCATTTTTTTACAAGCTTCCTTTATTGCAATTCCAAGATCAGACTGAAGAATCTGATCAAGTGTGCCATAGATGATATAGACTAATCCTTGGTCTATAATACTCTGGAGAGAGAGATTGTTATGGGTTTGTGTTTGTAGGCTTTTGAAGAGTTTAAGGTCTATCTCTGCTCTCAATATAATATATCTGTGATATGGCTGGATAATTATTCTCTCATCAAAATGGAGGAGTGGAAATTTATGGACATTGATTCTAATGCTAGGGTTAATTTCTCTCCCCTCATATAGGTTGATGAAATATTTTTGGAGCTCTAAAAATATTTTCATTTGTCTCTCATAGTATTTTTTCCAGATGAGTTCTAGAATATCTGGCCCTAGGCAAGAAAGTGTCTGCTTAGTTTTAAAACTCAATCTAGAAATGAGAATTTCATGAGTGCTAGGGTCAAGGAGCTCTCTGGAGGCTATATTCTCTCTTACTTTGTGGCTGCAATAATTCTCTCTTCTCACTTTATTTTGGTGTCTACATGCAGTTGTATGAATGCTCTCTGATGCTGATAATGCCATGGTTTTTATTTGTGGAAATGTTGTGAGAAGCTCTCTGATATTTATGCAGTCTAGAAATGCAGTTGTAGTGGATGCATATGTTTATTTGTGGTCGGAACCACATCTTGGTGAGCTTGTATTCAAGCTCAATACTTTTGAGGTATCTTGTGATCTAGTATCTAGACCAGATATATTTGAACCATCATGATATCTCTTACAGAGATCTGATATTTTCGGATCATCTGGGGATTCTCCCAGATCCAATAATTTTGAATATTGTGATGGTCTCATATCGAGACTCATTTTTGAATTTTTTGATGATCTGATACTCAGATTTGATAGTTTTGAAAATTCTTTTGATCTGGTACCCAGATCCAATAATTTTGAATTGCTAGGTGATCCAGCACCTAGATATAATACTTTTGATGGGCTTCCTTCCCTTCTGGGAAGAATGTCTCTTGATACAGAAGCCTCTCCTGAGGACATATAATATGATGATCTTACCCTTGTATCTTTGAGCATCATATGATTGAAATAGTAAGCCAGCCCACTCAGTGCATGAGCTTTTTCCTTACTATTCTTTGCTTGCCAAAGTAAATTGAGCAAGCCTTGTTGCAATTCTGTTGTAGAAAAATTATGATTGAATCGCTCAGAATTCCCCTCCCGTGGTTGGGGTAATTTTCAAGAGCTCATCTGTGTATATCTTTGCTGGGATATGATATATATATATATATATATATATATATATATATATTATATATATTATAAATAACAGGGGCACCATTTGCCTAATATAGTATATACCATCTATGATTGGATTCCTTTTCAAATCGATGTTTTTTCGAATTCATGAATGTTAATGGGTTTGCCTAATATAGTATATACCATTGCAATAGCACGCTCTAAAAGCAATCCAAAGGCTGGAAGGCTTGGTGCCCAGACACCATGGTGCCCCATTTCAGCGTCATATATATATATATATATATATATATATATATATATATATATATATATATATATATATATATATATATATATATATATATATATATATATATATATATATATATATATATATATATATATATATATATATATATATATATATATATATATATATATATATATATATATATATATATATATATATATATATATATATATATATATATATATATATATATATTAGCTGAATACCTATGCGTTGCTATGGATTTTAAAATTTTATCATACTACATGTTCTGAAAATAACGGGTGCTAAAATTTTTTAGAACATGCATACAAATATGTTCTATTTTTTTAAAAAATTCATAGCAACGCATGGGTATTCACTTAGTTTCAAAACAAAGTACAGTTCTGAAGAGTAACAAAATAGTGAGCAAGATATCCCTTCACGTGAAACCAAGATAGAGACAAATAAATGAGATTTCATATAAGTAGCAGCACGGAAAGATGTATATTCTCATTATTCTAAACAATACATAAGTCTTGAATCAAAGAAGTGTAATCTGTTTCTGCCAATGCATAAACGGTAAACCATATATTGCCTGCTACTAGATCACAGACACAACAACAAATTGCCTTCTATTAAAACGAATTCACAACATACATGAGTCTACCTACATGAAACTCGATCCACTGCACATCAAACAAAAGGAAAAGGTGGGTTAGCACATAGCTTGTGGGGTAGAAGAAGAGGAAGCTCGCGGCGGCCAACTTGGGGCGAAGCTACACGGAAGGGAAAAGCGAGGAAGAGAGCGAAGGCGACGCGTGGCTTTGCTTTGCTGACTCGGGTACAAAAGACTCCATGGAAACAAACAATAAAGTTTGGCGACGCCCGGATTGGCACCTAGCGTCCGTGGGCTGGGCTAGTACAGAAGATTTTTAGGGTTTGGGCCCACTTTGTTAGAAGCTGAGGAGATTGCACAAGTTGGGCCGGCTATCCCATAGAAACAAATAATAAAGTTTGGGATTTGGAGAAAAAGAGAGTTTGGGTTTGGAGTTTCCTTGCACGTTTTGCCTAATCCCTATAAGTAAGTGACTATTATACAGGTAAATGTTTTTTCTTTATTTTCAGTCATTTTTTTATACTGTAACTTTAGGTGATCGAGAGTGCAACTACAAAAGGGGGGACTTAGTACACTGTAATTTTAGGTGATCGAGAGTATAATTTCAGATAACTGAGCAATAAAAAAATTTCAGCTGACTATACAATAGCAAAACTGTTCCTGTAATTGTATACAGTACGAAGCTGCAGTGTTGTAGGATCAAGGATACCGACTAAAGGGGGGTGAATAGGAGGTTTTTAAATTTTTCTCGTTAACTTGATTAAATCTTAACAATTTAATATGGCAAGAATGTTAAGCAATTAATCCTAAACAATTTTATTCAACAGCAATTACTTCTAGCTCTAAGCAAGCAAATGATCACAATAAAGTAAGAGAATAAGAGCTAGAAACGAAATGAACACAATCGATGTTTTACCGTGGTGATCGGAAACTTGCCTGTTTCCACTAGTCCACGTTGAGGTTAGCCCGAACAAATCGGACCGACTCCACGAATTGAGCCGAAACACCTCGGTCACTAATGTAGCTCTTCCCCGCTCCGGGTAGGTGAGCTCCAACCTTCACAATCCGCCGGGCCTTCTCACAACTTTCTTGAGAAGATCACCGATTTCCCTTCTGCCCAACCGTCCAAGTGCAGGCAAGCACTAAGAGTAACAAATCTTGGGCTTTGCTTGAATGCAAACTAGTGCCAATTGGATTTGCAAATGAAAACTCTAGCACTAAATGCTCAACCACCTCACTTTGATGTGCAAAGGAAGAATTGAGGTGAAATGAATGCTCTAGGGCTTAAGAATTGTGCAATGAGTCTCTAAAAAATGCCCTTGTGCAGTGGTGGGGGTATTTATAACCTCCACCAACCAAACTAGCTGTTTGGCACAATTTCCTGCAAAAATCAGGATGAGCGGTACTACCGCCCTGCTGGGGCCGGTACTACCGCTCCCAAATCTTGCGTCAGAACGGCTCTGTCAGACGAGCACAGTGACCGTTGCATTTGGCGGCGCGGTACTACCGCCGTTGACATTTGCGGTATAGTTCCGCAAAGTCGGCGCGGTACTACCGCTCTGGCCGACATCCGAAAGGTCTAGATTCTGGCGCTCTCTGGAAAAATTGATCCGCTCTGAGGTCGGATCTTCCGGAGGCCGGAAGTACCGCTGAAGAGTGCGGTACTACCGTTCTCTGCGGTACTACCGACGTTTAAACGGCCGGTACTTCCGTTTCCACACGACTTCAATTCGGTGCTCTCTGGAAAAATTGGTCCGCTCCCGGGCCGGAGCTTCCGCTCGCCGGTAGTACCGGCGTATTAAACAGCGGTACTACCGCTCTTCCAGACAGAGCACAGAAAAGGATATTTAAAGCAATTTAAATGAGTGCATGCTTCTAAACATGATCCAATTGGCACAAGAAATCTGTTTTCAAACTACTTGCCAAGATCCCTCTTTATGGTACGGTTATCTACCCTATAATCCGGTCTTCCACCATTCTCCTAAGACCGGTAAAATAAAAAGGGTCCTATTCTAAATGTACCTTTGTCTTGAACCAACTTGGATCTTCTTTTATGTTCTTTGGTTTGCATCTTGTCACCAACACATGGATTTGACCTTCGCATGCTCATACAAAACATTAGTCCCATATTCATATAAGTTGATTAATTACCAAAACCATTTTTTAGGGGCCTATATGCTTTAATCTCCCCCTTTTTGGTAATTGATGACAACCCAATTTGTGTGAAGATAAGGATTTTGAGTATACCACCTTTTTTTTTAAAAAAAAGGTTGTATATTCTTTTGTGGCCTTTGAATGAAAGGAGTTCTTTTGCAATATGTTTTGTATGGGCATGAATTGAACTATTTCATTTAAAAGACCAAGAAGGGAATGAGCTCCCCCTAAACATGTGCATGGATAAAAATGACATTCATACACAATACACAAGGCAAATATATCATAAAAGCTAAGTGATAAGCATAATGAATATATCATAACCAAATATCCATGAAAATAGACACAGTGCATTACATCCAATTCATTACATCCCAAAAAGATAATAGAGACAATAATAGAGGCAAGGACACACTCCATCCACACACACTTTCTTCTCCCCCTTTGGCATCAAGAACAAAAAGGGATCACTCCCGAGGAGGAGAAGGATCACGACGAGAGCGGGTGCGGCGAGTGAAGTGAAGGGGCGGCTGAGAGAGAGACTGCTCCAGAGTTGCAACACGACCATCTATTGAAGCCAGTCGATCGTCAACAGAGTCCAATCTAGAGGTAATGGCGGAAAGTCCCTCTAGTATGGTGGAGAAGGCCTGGGAGATCAAGGGCTGACCAGGCTCCTGTGGTTGAGCTGCTGGGTCTGCTGCGGGTGCCTGTGCTGCTCCTGCTGCCGCGGAAGAAGATCCTGCTCCCGGATCTGCGTGTCGTGCTCTGACATTTGTAGGAATGGGAGCCTCTGGTCGTGGCTTGTATGGCTTGTGAACTCCACCACAACTACCCTGGAACTCCATCTTGGACTTGATTAGGGCCATGATGTAAGGCGCATACTTAATGCGCTTGATCCGATCATTCTTAGAAGATGCTATCTCTCGAATGATCACATCCACGACATCAAACTTCTGACCTCTCATGATGTAGTCAATCATGTTCCATGTATGGCTTCTTATGGCGTCGAAGTTACCGCTCTTAGGAAAGAAGGAGTGGTTGATTATGTGGTTTACTAGACCAGGGAGAGGGAGGAGGGCAATGTTCTTGCCTGGAACATATCTCTCAGCAGGGTTGTAGTAGATAGACATGGCACGTATGTCAAGAGATGACTTGTCATATACCTTTTCAAAAGAGCTCAGCTCTGCCCTTAGTACTAGCTCAAAATCATGCTTGGTTGCCTCAAGCTTCTGGAAAACTGACATCCATGTCATATGCTGAAAATCTGGAGACACGTAAACCGTGGCATAGAACTGTCTTATCATCTCCTCATTGTAGTCACATCCTCTAGCCACGAGCTGGGACAATCCGACTCTCTGAAATAGCCTGAAAGCTCCATCAAATTTGTCCACAGAGTCAATATAATCCCAATCCACCCACTTATGGTCGGCAAACTGGCGGTCCGGACCATATAGCTGATCAAAGATTAGCTCCTGAAAGCGAGTGTGGAACTTGGGATTAATTGAGTTGGATGGTAGCTCGAACTGGTTCCGGTGCCTCATCCTTGCATACTCATCAGCGGAGATCTTCTTGAGATCAATATCAAGGTTCTCCCTCTCTGTTAGATCCTCCTCGGAAGACTCCATGGGAGAACTGATCCGCTGTTCAGCCTCTGACTCAGATTCCAATGGATCTACAGGACCTTTCCCTCTGTCCTGAGCTGCCTCGGAGGTGGAAGGAATGGTCGGGATGCCTGACGAGTCCCCGGAGGCGGAGGAGTACCTTCTCCTGCCGGCTGTTCGAGTTCTAGCCATCTAGAAACAGGAATGGATTGATAAGAAGCAAGAAGTAAAGGATCAAACTGGATTAAACAAAAGCTAAAGTGAAATTTGCTTCGCTGTCAGGAAGGCCAGTAGTACCGCCGTTCGGGGCCGGTAGTACCGTTGAGCGGTAGTACCGCGCCTGTCGAGCGGTAGTACCGCTTCCTGGCAGATTCTAGGGTTTCAACAATGTATCTAGATTTTTGGAGTTTTTCTTGGATGAAATCCATGAATAAAGTGTGTATATACTTTAAAACTCCAAATCCAGGCATTTTACCCAAGAATCAACTAGCAAAATCATCAACATTTTGAATTAATCTACAAGTTTGATCTAGGGTTTAACAAATGGATCAAAACAGGAGATAGATCTGAAATACCTCAAGGACTGGAGGAGGTGGATCCTTTGGATATGAGATGACTCGAAAATCCGAAGAGATCCCCTCTCGATTTGAAGATCCAAGAAGCGGTTTTGAGGGTGTATTATGGGGAGAGAGAGAGAGGGAAAGAAGAGAAGAGCGGGCGGAAGGAGAGAAACGGACGATCCGCTAGAATGAGAGGGGGCCACTAAGGGAACCCTTGGGCGCGAGCATTTTATGCGCTTAAGTCATAAGCGGTAGTACCGCTGAGAAGGCCGGTAGTACCGCTCACCGGAAGTACCGCGGGAGACAGCGGTAGTTCCGATTTTTCTGGAACTTTGCTGAATTGGACTTTTAAGAGAATAGATGCAAATGATCCCTAGTTTTTGCATTCAACTAAAGTCATTAAGGATCATTATGCAGTAGATAGAACAAAATATTATATTTCAAATAATTTTACATTTATCTTGTATAAATCAAAAACCCTTTGCATAAAAGCATAATTTCACTCAACCTTCCAAGCTTCTTCAAAAGGGCATTCATTTAATTTTGCCATAACTTTATGCAATATTTGAGTAATCCAAGACATTCAATTCACTCCTAAGCTTGCAAAAGCGGTTTTCATCTAATGGCTTGGTGAATATATCCGCTAATTG
Organism: Dendrocalamus latiflorus; assembly: GCA_017311315.1. Lineage (NCBI taxonomy): Eukaryota > Viridiplantae > Streptophyta > Magnoliopsida > Poales > Poaceae > Dendrocalamus > Dendrocalamus latiflorus. Next base: position 47,323,371 of record CM029641.1, read on the forward strand.
ATCTTCGGTTCGGATGTGGCTAATGCAAATATCTCCTTTGCTAACATGATCCCTCAAGAAATGGTGGCGTATATCTATATGCTTGGTTCTTGAGTGTTGGACCGGGTTGTTGGAAATTTTAACGGCGCTCTCATTATCACATAATAGAGGCACTTTATCAAAATTTATTCCATAATCCAACAATGTTTGCCTCATCCACAATAGTTGAGCACAACAACTCCCGGCGGAAACATATTCGGCTTCGGCGGTTGAGAGTGCTACGGAGTTTTGTTTCTTTGAGGACCAAGATACTAAAGATCTACCTAGGAATTGACAACTTCCCGAGGTGCTTTTTCTATCCACTTTACAACCCGCATAATCGGAATCCGAATATCCAATTAGATCGAATTTAGCACCTTTAGGATACCAAAGCCCTATATTTGGGGAATGTTTCAAATATCTCAAGATTCTCTTTACGGCTTTTAAATGACATTCTTTTGGTGAAGCTTGAAAGCGAGCACACATGCATACACTAAACATGATATCGGGCCTAGATGCGGTAAGATAGAGCAAACTACCAATCATGGATCTATAAAGCTTTAAATCTACCGCCTTACCTCCTTCGTCGAGGTCTAGATGCCCGTTGGTTGCCATTGGTGTCTTGATGGATTTTGCATCATCCATGCCAAACTTCTTGAAAAGGTCTTTAGTATACTTCGTTTGGCTTATAAATGTTCCATCTTTGTTTTGCTTGATTTGTAGTCCAAGAAAATAGCTTAATTCTCCTATCATGGACATTTCAAATTCCCTAGACATCATATCACCAAATTCTTCGCAAAAATCTTGGTTAGTAGAACCAAATATAATGTCATCAACATAAATTTGGCATATAAAGAAATCATCACCAATGATTTTTGTGAATAAGGTTGTATCTACTTTACCAATTTTAAAACCCTTTGAAACAAGGAAATTTCTAAGGCGTTCATACCAAGCTCTAGGAGCTTGTTTTAAACCATACAAAGCCTTCGAAAGTTTATAAACATGATTAGGGTATTTAGAATCTTCGAACCCCGGAGGTTGTTCAACAAATACAAGTTCGGAGATTGTTCCATTTAAGAATGCACTTTTAACATCCATTTGAAATAATTTAATATCAAAGCTAGATGCAAAAGCAAGCAAGATTCTAATTGACTCAAGTCTAGCAACGGGTGCAAATGTCTCATCGTAATCTAACCCTTCGACTTGAGTATAACCTTGAGCTACTAACCTTGCTTTGTTTCTTACCACAATGCCGTTCTCATCTTGTTTGTTTCGAAAGACCCATTTAGTGTCAATCACATTATGCTCTTCGGGTCTTTCTACCAAGGTCCATACTTCATTTTGCGCGAAATTGTTCAATTCTTCGTGCATGGCATTTACCCAGTCCGGATCATCTAGTGCCTCATCTACAAGTTTAGGCTCAAGAGAAGAAACAAACGAGTAATGTTCACAAAATGAAGCTGCTCTAGAACGAGTTTGAACACCCTTACTCACGTCACCCAATATTTGATCTATTGGATGATCCTTGGCTATTGCATTGTGAATCTTGATGTTGTTTTGTTGTTGATCCTTTTGTTCATCTTCAATAACTTGAATATTACTTGGAGTAGACTATGTGGGTGGCTCTACTTGGCTTGATGAGCTTGGTGAAGATGGATCTTCCTTAGGCTTGATGTCTCCAATTTGCATATTTTCCATAGCTTTGCGCAAACCTTCATTACCTACATCATCCAAGTTTTCTTGCTCTTCTTGAGAGCCATTAGTTTCATCAAATTGTACATCACATGATTCTTCAACTAAACCCGAGTTTTTGTTATAAACTCTATATGCTTTACTATTTGAAGAATAACCTAATAGGAAACCTTCATCACAATGACTTTGAAATTTAGAGAGCCGAACACCCTTTCTTAGAATATAGCATTTGCAACCAAATATTCTAAAGTAAGAGATGTTCGGTTTTCTTCCAACAAGAAGCTCATAGGAAGTCTTTTTCAAAAGTCGATGTAAATAAAGGCGATTTATGGCATGACAAGCGGTGTTGATTGCTTCCGCCCAAAACTTGTCGGAAGTATTATATTCATCAAGCATTGTCCTAGCCATTTCAATTAGTGTGCGATTTTTCCTTTCTACAACTCCATTTTGCTCCGGAGTGTAGGTTGTGGAAAGTTCGTGCTTTATTCCAAGTTCATCACAAAAGTCTTCAATTTTTGTGGTCTTGAACTCGGAACCATTATCACTCCTAATTTTCTTTATTTTAAAATCAAATTCATTTTGGGCCCTTTTTGAAAAACTTTTGAAAATCCCGGAGGTTTCACTCTTGTCATTTAGGAAGAAGACCCATGTATATCTAGAGTGATCATCCACAATGACTAAACAATAGCTATTTCCCCTGATACTCTTATAGGTTGTTGGCCCAAACAAATCCATGTGTAAGAGCTCCAATGGCCTAGAGGTTGACATGATACTTTTGGAATGGTGAGAACTAGCGACTTGCTTTCCGGCTTGACAAGCACTACAAAGTCGATTTTTCTCAAACTTCACATCTTTCAAGCCAATCACTAGATCATGTTTGAAAAGCTTTTTAAGTTGTACCATACCCACATGGCCAAGTCTCCTATGCCATAACCAACCCAAAGAAGTTTTTGCAATTAAACAAGTTTTTAAGCATGCATCATTTGAAGTGAAATCTACTAAATAAAGATTTCCAAATCTAAAACCTTTGAAAACAAGTTCATTATTATTTTCTTTTGAGATGATTACATTTTCTTTAGAGAATGAACATATTAATCCTAAATCACATAATTGAGCAACGGATAGCAAGTTAAAGTTTAAAGTTTCAACTAAGGATACGTTAGAAATAGAAAGGTCATTGGATATAGCAATTTTACCCAAACCAAGTACCTTCCCTTTGCTATTGTCTCCAAAGGTGATTTTTTCATTGCTTCCATTCTCAAAGGTTGTAAACATTTTCCGGTCTCCGGTCATGTGTTGAGTACATCCACTATCCAACACCCAATGCCTTCCACCGGTTTTGTAATTTACCTACAAAAGAAATTTAAGCCTTTTTAGGTACCCAAATTTGTTTGGGTCCTTGGAGGTTAGTAACCAAGGTTTTGGGCACCCAAATGGATTTCTTTTTAGCACCCAAAATCGAGGTGCCAATAAAATGAGCAATTATATTTCCATCCTTAGACTTTTTAAGCATGTAGCAAGAATCATATAATCCAAAGGAATGCATGTTATTTTTAGAACATTCATTTTGCATATGTCCTACATTTCGGCATTTAGTACAATACTTACCATTCTCTTTCACAAACCTTGGAGGTTTGGATACCGGTTTCTTACCTTTCTTGGGAATGTACCCAAGTCCTTCCTTGTTAAAGGAACATCTTTGCTCGCTTAGTAACTTATCAAGGGTATCATTTCCCTTGTAAGCTCTCTCTAAGATTTTGTTCAATTCTAGCACTTGTTCCTTTAGATTCTTGTTTTCATTTATTAGCATATTATTATGAGCATGCGATGAAACATTGTATGTATCAACATTAGATGAGCATGGCATAGAAAGTAAATCATCACAAGAGGTTGACATGCTAGATGTTGATTTTTCTATACTAGGCATCTTATTTAAAATATTGCAAGATATACCAATGCTAGTACTAGACTTCCTTTGATTTTCTTGGAAAGGCAAGTCATGAGCATCCTTTAGCTCCTCATAGGATTTTTGAAGAGATAAATGCTCTCTCTTCAAAACCTTCAATTTTGACTTCTCTTTTTCAAGAAATTCATTTAATTCTACTAACATGTTCATCAAATCATCATAAGAAGGCTCATCGTCATCTAGAGTTTTTACCTTCTCCCCTTTTGCCATAAGACATGTAGGAGTGGAGAATAGTGATGGAGCTTCCTTGATGGCGATGCCGACAAGTCCCTTCTTCTTGGGTGACTCATCCTCGCTTGAGTCGGAGTTGGAATACTCCTCGTCGGAATCCCATTCACCAATGTGGGCTTCGTTCTTGCCATCCTTGTGAAGCTTCTTGAAAAACTTCTTCTTGCCTTGATAGATCTTCTTCTTGGATGACTTTTCCTTGTCATCCTTCTTTGTGGGGCATTGTGATGCGATGTGCCCCTTTTCATCATATTCATAGCAACGGATGTTGCTATACTTCTTGTTGGAGGAGGATTGCCACTTTTTGCCTTTGTCATAGCTTCCTCCTCGGTTTGAGCGTCTTCACATGAACTTGTTCATCCTTCTCACAAGAAGGGCAAGCTCCTCTTCGGAATCCTTTTCTTCATCTTCGGACTCCTCACTTGCCACCACCTTTGCCTTGAAGGCGGTGATCTTCTTTCCTTTGGAGGTTGATTGCTCCAATAGTTCCTCCTTGTCCTTCTTGTACAACTCATTGGTAATTAGATTACCCAATAGTTGTGTTGGCGTCATTCTTGCCAACTCCGGTGAGTTGAGGAAGAGTGTCAGCAACATTTCGTACTTCTCCGGTAGAGCCCTAAGCATCTTTCTCACAATATCAAGATCCGAGAGGTTAGTTCCAAGGCCTTTGAGCTCATTCACAATGTTGTTGAGCCGTGTGTACATCTCATTGATGTCCTCGTGGGGCAACATTATGAATGTCTCATATTTAATCCTAAGCCGATGCAATTTTGCCTCCTTAACTGTGGATGTCCCTTCGTGTATTTCTGAAAGGGTATTCCAAATAGCTTGAGCCGTCTCAAGATTGCTCACTCTATTGAATTCATCCGCGTTTAAGGCTCCAAAGAGAGCATTCATGGCTTGGGCATCTAAATGAGTGTTACGCCCATCTTGCTCCGTTGGGTTATCGGGATCAAGAGGCATGACGTAACCATCATTTACGATTTTCCAAATGTTAGGACTCATGGCCTTTAAATAAATTGACATTCTAATCTTTCAATAAGCATAATTTGAGCCATCAAATAAAGGTGCCTTTCCTACCGAAATCCCCTCACTAGCCATCCTTTTCTCTCTAGACGGTTAAGTCTATAAATGAGAGACCTTGCTCTGATACCACTTGTAGGATCAAGGATATCGACTAGAGGGGGGTGAATAGGAGGTTTTTAAATTTTTCTCGTTAACTTGATTAAATCTTAACAATTTAATATGGCAAGAATGTTAAGCAATTAATCCTAAACAATTTTATTCAACAGCAATTACTTCTAGCTCTAAGCAAGCAAATGATCACAATAAAGTAAGAGAATAAGAGCTAGAAACGAAATGAACACAATCAATGTTTTACCGTGGTGATCGGAAACTTGCCTGTTTCCACTAGTCCACGTTGAGGTTAGCCCAAACAAATCGGACCGACTCCACGAATTGAGCCGAAACACCTCGGTCACTAATGTAGCTCTTCTCTGCTCCGGGTAGGTGAGCTCCAACCTTCACAATCCGCCGGGCCTTCTCACAACCTTCTTGAGAAGATCACCGATTTCCCTTCCGCCCAACCGTCCAAGTGCAGGCAAGCACTAAGAGTAACAAATCTTGGGCTTTGCTTGAATGCAAACTAGTGCCAATTGGATTTGCAAATGAAAACTCTAGCACTAAATGCTCAACCACCTCACTTTGATGTGCAAAGGAAGAATTGAGGTGAAATGAATGCTCTAGGGCTTAAGAATTGTGCAATGAGTCTCTAAAAAATGCCCTTGTGCAGTGGTGGGGGTATTTATAGCCTCCACCAACCAAACTAGCCATTTGGCACAATTTCCCGCAAAAATCAGGATGAGCGGTACTACCGCCCTGCTGGGGCCGGTACTACCGCTCCCAAATCTTGCGTCAGAACGGCTCTGTTAGACGAGCACAGTGACCGTTGCATTTGGCGGCGCGGTACTACCGCCGTTGACATTTGCGGTACTACCGCTCTCCGGTAGTTCCGCAAAGTCGGCGCGGTACTACCACTCTGGCCGACATCCAAAAGGTCCAGATTCTGGCGCTCTCTGGAAAAATTGATCCGCTCTGAGGTCGGATCTTCCGGAGGCCGGAAGTACCACTGAAGAGTGCGGTACTACCGTTCTCTGCGGTAGTACCGACGTTTAAACGGCCGGTACTTCCGTTTCCACACGACTTCAATTCGGTGCTCTCTGGAAAAATTGGTCCGCTCCCAGGCCGGAGCTTCCGCTCGCCGGTAGTACCGGCGTATTAAACAGCGGTACTATCGCTCTTCCAGACAGAGCACAGAAAAGGATATTTAAAGCAATTTAAATGAGTGCATGCTTCTAAACATGATCCAATTGGCACAAGAAATCTATTTTCAAACTACTTGCCAAGATCCCTCTTTATGGTACGGTTATCTACCCTATAATCCGGTCTTCCACCATTCTCCTAAGACCGGTAAAATAAAAAGGGTCCTATTCTAAATGTACCTTTGTCTTGAACCAACTTGGATCTTCTTTTATGTTCTTTGGTTTGCATCTTGTCACCAACACATGGATTTGACCTTCGCATGTTCGTACAAAACATTAGTCCCATATTCATATAAGTTGATTAATTACTAAAACCATTTTTTTAGGGGCCTAGATGCTTTCAAGTGTTCACTTCATGCTGTCTACCTACTGAAGGCGAAGGTGTCCAACTTGGGGCGGCCACCGAGCTCCAGCGCTTGGTGCCATGTTGGAAACGGCGTCGGCGCAACCTTGAGGTCCACGACTTGGCGTCGCATGGGGGCAGCGTCGCCGCGTCGGCTCCTCGTAGAGCCACAGCGGCCGAAGGAGTGGTCGAGTTGCTGTGGCAATGTTAGAAATGTAGACAGTATTTTAATTCTAAATTTTACTAGAATATAAATATAAAACAACTAGTGATACCAAACTCATAACTAACAACAGACTACTCATTATACTTCAAAAAATACACAAGAAAAATATAGTAACAAAATTGATCGATTGCGTAAATGACTTACTATTGGGTTTGATGAAGAACATAAAGAAACGTAGACTCAATGTAGTGTAGAACATAGATGAAGCGACGAAGTAAGTGACCGCGCAGATGTGTCCTGCACAGAAATATTATTACCACCCCATGCATGTACTCTCTATGGCAGTGGATCGGAGATAGACGCTCTTCGTCCTTCGCAGTGCACGCCAAGAAGAAAGCCTGGCAAGGTTAGGTCGCTCAACACTCAGTATAAATTCGTTAGAGAGGAAGAAGACACTGCGAGAAAGAAATAGAGGAGTTCAGTTACCTAGCCTAGACGTCTTCAGGACTTTTATAGGCGTGCGAATTACTCTCTAATAACTAATGCCAATAAACCGAAATAATTCAATGCTAAATGTTAAATTATTCATTGGTAACTACTAATATTCAAGCAAAATAATAATAATTAAGCAGTTTCATGACCAGTTAAAAGGAGAGAGATGATGGCATGATTCAATAAAAACAGGTGGATTTAAAGTGCCTAGAAGTCTCATGACGAGTCACATGATTTTCTACGTGAAAATGCGTAAATACGCTCGCGTACATGACGTAAGTGTTTAGCCAAAATCCTCCTTGTTGTAGGGATGGCCCCAACCTAAACCCAGCAGGCCTGGTAGGAGGTTATAAGGCCCAGAATAGGCCATGTGTAATGACATAAGTGCCCCTGAGGGGATAACCAGATGTAAGGGTATAACTATAAAAGCACTCCTCATGTGTACATATATATGGATACAGGCCATGGGGAGAGGGCAGACCATTACTCATCTCCCTCACTCTCCACTACCATCTCTCTCTCTGTTTGGTCCGTAACCACAACAGTTGGCGCCGTCCGTGGGTAGGACAGGAGTAAGCCCGAAACCTGAAAAAGGATGGCACCGAAAAAAGCTTCGTCAGCGGCGACGAAGGGAAAGAAGGCGGCCGGGCCGGAGCGTCGCATGAGTACCAGGGCTTCGGCATCGCCAGCGGCGAGCGCGGGTGGCGATGCAGGCGCGGTGGCCGAAGACGTCGACGTTCGCGCGGCGACGACCAACCCCGTCACCGGCACCGCGACGACCGACCCCGTCACCGGCGTTGCGGCGACGAACCCCGTGGTCGAAGACGTCGACGCTGGTGCGGCGACGGCCGACCCCGCCGACGCGACGGCAGCCGACCTCGCCGCCCTCGCCGCAACCCTCGCCGGTAGCGCGGACAGGGCAGTTCGAGGTAGCCACAACGGAGCGACCGGCAGCTCGGGAGCTCGCGACGCGGTCGTGCCCGCGCCGATCCGTCCGTTGGGCGTACTGGCGACCCCGCCCGCACAGGCGGTGGAAAGCGCCCTGCTGGCGGCCCTCAAAGCGTTCCAGCAGGAGCTGGGGGATCTTCGCGGGGCTATCCGAAACATACAAGAGGCTCGGAGCCAACAGGCCGCGCCGATGGTCGTTCCAGAGCCCACGCCGGAAAGGGCAGATAGCCGCGACGCCCCCACATCCAGCCGCGTCCCGCTGCGGCGCGTCGATCCGGAGTCCCCGCTCTCGGCGGGACTTCAACAAGCGGCGTGGCCCGAAGACTTCAAATACCCCAGCGTCATCGAGCCCTACAAAGGTGACACGGACCCCCGCGAGTTCGTGCGCGTGTACGAAACCGCAATCGAGGCCGCGGGCAGAGATGACACCACAAAGGCGAAGGGACTCCCCCTCGCGCTGCAAGGAGTGGCGCTCTCCTGGTTTTTTTACCATAGAGCCGAACTCCATCTACGCGTGGGAGCAGATCCGCGACCGCCTTCACAACAACTTTCAAGGAAATTATGTCGAACGGGTCGACGCGGACCAGCTCTTCGCTGTTAAGCAGAAACCTTCGGAGAAGCTCCGGGACTACTTCAAGCGCTTCGCGAAGATACGTTGTCAAGTCAAAGACGTTAATGAAACCACTGTTGTCAATGCGGCCATACAGGGCCTTCGCCCGGGCCCGATGGCTGAGTACAACGCAAGGAAGCCAATTAAAACAGTGACGAAGCTCTTTGACAAAATAGAGGAATACGCCAGGGCGGAAGAGGACGCACGGCGGCGACAGGGCGATGACTCCGACACCAACCAGGCCGGTGCCTCGGCAAAAGCCGAAGATCCGTCAAAGGACGGTCCTTCGAAGGGAAAACGTAAGCAGGAGTCGTCCAAGGACGCGCCCGACCGCAAGGATGTCCCGCACGAGCCGTCCGATAGGCCCAAGCGTGGCCAGTAGAAGTTGCAGAGAGGTCGGTACATCCTCGACCATCGAAGGTGGCTCCGACGACAGCGCTCCCACGGGTCGGGGCGGTCGGGGGCGCCGAGGCCGGGGACGCGGCCGTGGCCGGGGCCGCGACGATAGAGGCCGGAGAGATTACGACGACCAACAACAGGGGTTGTGGTGCGTAGTCCACGGTCGTGGCAACCACGACACGTGCACATGCACCTCTATCGTGGCGCTCCGCGACAGCGTCACCAGGGACAGGAACCTGGAAGCACGTCCGCCCGTGGTGGCCCACGTACAGCACCCATACGAAGCCCCCGTGCATATCCAGGTGCAAGGAATGCAGCCCCACGAGGGCCCTCTGCGGATCCAGGCCCACGTGCGGCAGCCTCAGGAGGGCTTCCTGCAGCTACAGGCTCCGGAGGCCACCCACCGAAGGGTTATCAATGTCATCTCCGGAGGCTCCTCGGTGGAGTTCACCTCGGCACGGCAGCGGAAGGCTTACGTGCGGAGGCTACACCACGTGGCGGCGTACCCAGCGCGAGCACCGCCGGACTGGGCGCAGCAGGAGGTCACGTTCACCCCCGCCGACGCCCAAGGAGTAGAGCTTCCCCACCACGACCCCCTGGTCATCCGGGTCGTAATAGCGGGATGCGATGTGGGACGCGCCCTGGTTGATGGTGGCAGTTCCGCGAACATTCTGTTCACGGCAGCCTTCGACCAGATAGGGATCCCCCGAAGTCGCCTCGGCCCATCGGGAGTCCCGCTACAAGGCTTCGGAGGACAACCCCTACGGGCGCTCGGCCAAATATGCCTGCAAGTCTCCTTCGGTCAGGGCGACAATGAAAGGGCCGAAGACGCCACATTCGACGTCGTCGACCTCCCATACCCATACAATGCTATATTGGGGCGTCCAATCCTCAACACCTTCGGGGCGGTACCGCATCACAGCTATTTATGCATGAAGCTTCCAGGGCCGCGAGCCGTCATTACCGTTCGGGGCGACCAGGACATGGCCCGGCGTATCGAGCACAGCACCAGATGTCCCCGTCGCGGCGGGCAGCGGCATACCTAGGATCGGCACCGCCGTGCGAAGGCACACGGCGGCATCCGGAGGCGACCCCGCAAGCCCCGCCGATAGTGCAGCTACTAGAGGCTCCGGCCGCGCTGAGCGCAACGGTTAGTAAACCCCCCCTCCTATGTAATCGCTCACCCGCGCAAACGGGAATGTAATAAAGTTCCGTTTGTCGCCAACTTATTACCGCTGTGCAAAAATACGCGGCGAGCACGCGTGGAGACCTCGCCCGCGCGTGTGCTCTCGCAGTATAAACCAAAGACGCACGTCCGCGTGTGCACTCTCCGTAGCCAGGGGTGCGGGTATGAGTATAAACCAAAGACGCACGTCCGCGTGTGCACTCTCCGTAGCCAGGGGTGCGGGTATGAGTATAACCAAAGACGCACGTTCGCGTGTGCACTCTCCGTAGCCAGGGGTGCGGGTATGAGTATAAACCAAAGATGCACGTTCGCGTGTGCACTCTCCGCAGCCAGGGGTGCGGGTATGAGTATAAACCAAAGACGCACGTTCGCGTGTGCACTCTCCGTCAAAGACACGGGCATGAGTATAAACGAAGACGCACGTTCGCGTGTGCACTCTCCGTCAAAGACACGGGCATGAGTATAAACGAAGACGCACGTTCGCATGTGCACTCTTCGTCAAAGACACGGGCATGAGTATAAACGAAGACGCGCGTTCGCGTGTGCACTCTCCGTCAAAGACACGGGCATGAGTATAAACGAAGACGCACGTTCGCGTGTGCACTCTCTGTCAAAGGCACGGGCATGAGTATAAACAAAGACGTGTGGGGGGACGCCTCTGCACGCACTCTACTGAGTATAAACAAGACGCGGACCTCGCGCACGCCAGGGACTTCGTCCTTGTGCGTACTCTACGGAGTATAAATAAGACGCGGATGTTCTCCCCGCGCACTCTACTGAGTATAAACAAGACGCGAACCTCGCGCACGCCAGGGACTTCGTCCTTGTGCGTACTCTCCGGAGTATAAATCAGACGTAGACGCCGATCCCACGCGAATCTTGCGCGGCTGCCAATCGTGCACCTTGGCGCGTTGAGGCTCGCCTTCGCACACCCTGGGAGGCGTACGCAGGGGGTGCTATGGAAACCAGCTCCGGGAGTTCCAGAGTACCGACGTTGCGCGCCAGAGGCTGGCCCCAGCGCCGGCGCGCACGTGGTATATGCGATACACCAGAGGCTGCCCCCACCTCGGGGTGGGGGGTGCGGAGGTCCGCCTTCGCACACGCTAGTCCACGCGACTCTAAACAAGTCGTAGTGCGGAGGTCTGCCTTCGCACACGCTAGTCCACGCAAACTCTAAACAAGTCGTAGTACGGAGGTCCACCTTCGCACACGCTAGTCCACGCGACTCTAAACAAGTCGTAGTGTGGAGGTCCGCCTTCGCACACGCTAGTCCACGTGACTCTAAACAAGTCGTAGTGTGGAGGTCCGCCTTCGCACGCGCCAGTCTACGGACTCTAAACAGGTCGTAGTGCGAAGGTCCGCCTTCGCACGCGCCAGTCTATGGACTCTAAAACAGGTCGTAGCGCAGAGGTCCGCCTCCGCGCGCGCCAGTCTACGGACTCTAAACAGGTCGTAGTGCGAAGGTCCGCCTTCGCACGCGCCAGTCTACGGACTCTAAACAGGTCGTAGCGCGAAGGTCCGCCTCCGCGCGCGCCAGTCTACGGACTCTAATCAGGTCGTAGCGCGGAGGACCGCCTTCGCACGCGCCAGTCTACGAACCTTCAGCAAGAGGCAGCGCTCGCACGGTTCGCACTAACGGCGAACTGGGAATATGAGGATCTCCGCACAGCACGCCCGCGCATGTCCTAATTATCAGAAGATCTATACATCGGGAAAATCTTTCAAGTACACACGCCCGACAACATAACTGCCGCTCTGAGTAGCTATTCGGCAGGCTCGTCCTTAACACACGATAAGGACGGGGTTCCGCCGGAAGAAGGTCGGCCCGACCAAAAGTCCAGCGACTCTTCGGCCCTTTGGCAGCGTCGAAGGCGTCGCCGACTCGCAAGGTCGACCGCAAGAAGTCGGCCCCAGCAAGGAAGCTGCCTGGGACATAGGCGAAAGTCAGAATCTATGAAGCAAGTGTGCACTTCATTCATAAAAGGGGGAGCATTACAACGCACGCCTACACTAGGCACCACGGCGTCAGACCTGCGAGTTCCCGGCGCCTTCGGAGGCCCCAGCGCCGCCCTCGTCGCGTCGAGGGATCCCGTCCAGAAATTGGCCGAGGCTCCCCCTCTCGTAAAGTGACTTCCGGAGTTCGACCCGTGCAGCGTCTGCCCCGAAGTAATCCCAGATCCGCTCATAGAAGGGCTTGATGGCGAGGCGAGCGGAGCGGACGGCGCCGGACATTACTCCGGCCCCGCCAGGCATCTCCAGCTGGGGGTCATCTAGCCCGGCGACGTGCGTGCAACCGCGGTTGCTGCAGGAGCGCGCACACCAGGCATGTCGACGTGAATGCACAATGGTTGCCGAAGGTCGTCGCAGTGCCGCGCGCGACGTTGGCGGCATCTCCGACCCAGCGGAGGGTCCGAGACAGCTCCTCTAGGCCAAAGTTGCGGTCCGGCACCTCAGCTACCAGCCCTTGAAGATGACTCTCCAGCGCCTGCATGGCGTCCCACGCAACCACCGAGGTGTCGCCAAGCGTCTGGTTACGCTCCGCTAGAGTCAAGGTGAGCTCGCCTTTTTCCTTCTCCAGCAAGGCGACCTGTTCCAGGAGCCCGTCCCGCTCTGCCACAAACTTCTGTTGAGCAGCCTCCGCGGCCGACTCCCGCGCCGACGCAACAAGACCCTCGGCGTGTGCCTTCGCTTCGGCACATTCTGCTTCCAGCTGGCGGATGCGGGCATCCTGGGCAGCACGGGCTCCAGAGGCTTCGCGTAGCCCCTCCTCGATGACCTGCAGCCTGTCCTCGAGCGCCTTTTGGCCACGAGTATAGGCCGCTTGCAAGGCCTGCCCCAGCACAAGTGTCTGCAGAAGGGAAAGACTTAGCAAAGCTCAGCCGGCCCAGGCGTTGTCGCATGAGTACTTACCCTCACCCCAGACACCTCGAAGGCGTCCCCGAGGCGCCCCGCCCCGTAGGCCTGCAGCGCTCGCGGGGTCGATGCTGGCAGCCGCGTCATCCACAATCCCGCGCCACGCCCTCAGCGTCTCCGGGGGAGGCACGAAGTCCGCGGGGCTTACGCGTGCGGAGGTCCCGTGTTCCGCCAAGCGCTCCTCCTTCGGAATGAGCGACACTGCAAACAGGGATGCAGGTGAGCACCGCGAGGCATAAAAGAATACATCAGGGTAAGCTAAGCCACCATACCTTCGGTAGCAGAAGGAGGGTTTCGGGGACTCGCCCCCTTATCCCCAGACGGGGCGGCAGTGGCGTAAGCCCCCGCGTCCGGGGCAGGCGACGGCCGTTCCTGCGCGGCGGGCGGCGTGGCCAGGGGGGCAGAGGGCGCGCACGCCGCAGGGTCTCCGGCACTTGCGTTGGAGTCCCACAAGCTTCTGATGTCCGTGGCCACGACGAATCCCCGCGGTGTCCGGTGGAGCTCCGGCCGCACACACGGCCGTTTAGCCGGGGCAGGCAGCAGCGACGCCGCCCCCGCAGTCGCTGCTGGGGAAGCCCCCGCGGCTGCAGCGCCCGGGGGCGAAGGTTCCGTGGTGGCAATTGTTGCAGGGGGCACCTCGGTTTCTGCTGCTGTCGGTAAAGGCAGCACGGCTCCGTGCGCCCCCGCGGAGGGCGCCTCCGGCACCACAGCGGCCGCGGTCGCAGGCTCCACCTCAGCATCGCCGGTCCGCACGGGTTCCGTCTCGGCGACTTCGGCGGGCGGCGAGACTTCCCCCCTCCGGCTGCTTGCGGCAAACCCGCTGTCCAGGGCGCTCGCCGAAGATCCCTCGCCTCCGGCGTCCGCGCCATCCAAGCCTGAATCGGCATACTTCACCGATCCCGACTCCGCATCTGTCGCGCCCTCGGAAGCACCAGCAGCGGCAGTAGTAGCTGCCGCACCAGGCACGGCAGGCGCCCCGCTTCGGTTCCTCTTTCGAGACGGAGCCTTCTTCTTCTTCGCTGCACCGTCGTCCGGAGCGACACGGTACGGCACGGCAAGGCCCAGGGCCTCGCACACGCGGTTTATTCGCCCCAGCCCCGCCTCGGCGATAGCAGACGCGCGCTGCTCGTGCTCCCCTGCCGGTGTACGGCCCCAGGAATACGCGCGCGGCCTGCTCCGCCTCCTCCAAGCAAATCCCTGAAGCAAAGGAGACAGCATCAGCATATAACGCATTTCGCGCGAACAAAGGAGAGACGCGGTCGAGGCTTACGAAGCCAGTCGCGGGCAAGCGGTGCCATGCCGTACATCACGTACTCTTCGGCGAGGTCGCGCATGTTGACGGAGCGCGCGTCTACTTTGGCTAGGCGCCAGCTCCGCCGCCACCCGTTCGAAGGGTAGGGGACGGAGCGCGCGCGCCTACTTCGGCGTGGCGCCGCAAAGGCGAGGGTCCTGTCCTGCAAAGTCTGCCTCGTTCTCCTTAACATGCCACCTACAGTGCATCAACATTCTTTTTATAAAAAAAGAAGGTAATGCGGGTGGGCTCCATCAGGAACACCGACTGTAGGTAGGTCTGCTAAGAAGAACAGGGCAAACCTTGCCGTCGTCTACGGAAACGCAGCGCGAGGGCAGGACGCGCTGCCGGCTATCGATAACCGGTGCTGACCAAGCTCCCAAGAAAAATGGACCTCCTTCTGTGCATCAACATTCCCCAAGCCGCTCAGCGTCACCCAGGAATGTTGATGCACGGAAGGGGCCCATTTTAGGGGAGCAGCTTCCATCACAATACATGCAGGAACAACGCCACACCAGCGCCGTATATATACCCCATCGGCAGAAGTCCAACCGCCGGGAGTCCGCCGTCACATTAATGGTCACGACGCCTCAAGGCCCGCACCGCGCCAAGCACGCTTCACCACGTGGACGGCTAGAAGAACGAGCGTCGCAGCGCGTCCCTTAGCACTTAAGGCACACGCGGCGGCTCAGGGGCCTGCTACGCTTACCTGTGCCGGCGCAACGCCCCCAGCGCGCGTCTACTTCGGCTAGGGGCCAGCTCCGCTGCCACCCGTTCGAAGGGTGGGGGACGGCGCGCGCGCGTCTACTTCGGCTAGGCGCCAGTTCCGCCGCCACCCGTTCGAAGGGTAGGGGACGGAGCGCGCGCGTCTACTTCGGCTACAGCGCAGCCCCGGGTCAAGTTTGGAAAAGTTCACAGGCCGCAGGGACGGAGGGGGCCAAAGGACTCGGCAACATGGCTTCGGTCCCGTGAAGCCCTTTACCATGAGAGGCTCCTGTTGTAGGGGTGGCCCCCACCTAAACCCAGCAGGCCTGGTAGGAGGTTATAAGGCCCAGAATAGGCCATGTGTAATGACATAAGTGCCCCTGAGGGGATAACCAGATGTAAGGGTATAACTGTAAAAGCACTCCTCATGTGTACATATATATGGATACAGGCCATGGGGAGAGGGCAGACCATTACTCATCTCCCTCACTCTCCACTACCATCTCTCTCTCTGTTTGGTCCGTAACCACAACACTCCTTATGTCATCCCTATTCCATGTGCCACATGTTTTAAGAAGTGGCAAAGAATCCACCTTATAAATTGTCTTTCCTTTACTTAGCTAGATAATATGGTAATAAACCATACATGATTTAGATTTTTAAAAGGAAATGGGTAACTCATGTGCCAATTTCCAATAATCCCCTATCAATTTCAAAGCAAAAAAGTAAAAAAGATGTTAAAGATTGTTGTACTGAAGTGTTGTTAATATAACCTATTTTTTGGTGTAAGTTCTATACAGGTTGAACATGAATCTAAGTTTGTAAGATTCATCTTCTTATAGCTGATAAATAAACTACGCCTTGAATTCACAACTTTTTATTATCAGAATTCACTTCAAATCTCAACTGATAGTAGGCTGCCAATGAACCACGCCTAAACGGAGCATTAAAAGGTTATGCTCCCTGATCTGCTTATGAGATTTCTAGAGAATGCTCTGTTCTTGTGAATTGCGACCACACAGTTAGGCTCAAATAGATGTATTCATTTTAAATATTTGTATGCTAATACCTTTTCCCTCAGTTGGACACTAGAATATATTAAGGCTTTGTACTAATCTTCTATACAGTTGAGAATACTTTATCTATTAGAACACAAAGTACAATAAATATATACTTTCTTATTATAACATCAACCTACCTTTTTCATTGCTTAAGTGACTGTCCAATATGCGGTCCAATACCCTCAGAGAGTAGCGGAGCCTCGACGGCCGCGGATTCAATGCCCACTTGCCCAGAGTTAGGCCTATTATAAATTATTTGACCAATATTTATGGACCAAATTTAGGCCCATTTACGGCCTAACAACAAGAAGTTATGGCCCAAAAGCAAGCCCGTTAGAGAATTTATTAGGCCCGTTTACGGTCCCACCTTAAGTTGCATAAACCCGTTAACGACACATCAGAATTACGAGGATTTACCCGACAATTCGGTTTACTTACATACCAACAACGAGGATTAACGACACATCAAGAAGTACTTATTACTACTTGCTGTAGTCTGAGAGTCCGGTGTTAGACGCAGCTAATTACCGAGAGGCCAAGGTTATCCCATCAAGACCAGCACTTACGATTGTCATACTACGCTGACAATTAACACGACCACCTGATAAAGGCCTGGCGCAACACGCCATTACATCACAAGAACAAAACAATCCCAACACGACGTTACATCACGAGTACAAAACAATAAGCAAAATAAGCACCACCTAAATCGAAAGCACGCCACCCGGAAGGGCCTACGACCCTAAGTTCAGCTATTATTGAACCATTAACATTTAATGGGTCCTTGCCAGCCAGTGTGACACTACTCCATGCAAATATCACAACATGAACATCCTCAGTTCCCGCCGCCGCCGGAAGGGGCCGTCGAGAAGATCTGTGATTGGTCTTCGGGTGGCGGGAAGGTCGGAAATTATCCAAAAGATCTGTGATTGGTCAAAAGTTCTGTGATTGGTCTTCGCGTGGCATCCAAGGATCTGAATCGGGGCCTGGAAATGCAGAGCTATATAGGTTCATGCAACGCATGCAACATAGGCGTTTGTTCATATAACTAGCATCATTTTATCATGTGAGGGTTAAAAAAAGATGTACCGTAGGGAGTGCGTATTGGTGCGAAGAATGATGCCAACCATGTGTCCGAATCTACATCAGTGGTGGCAGTGTCCGGCCGTGTGGCGTCTTCTTCAGCTACACCTTCATTTGAGAAAGGGAAATTCCAATCCTTTTCAGTTGTACTAAATTTTCTGATTCAGAAATACGTAGGAAAGCACAATTCCAGGCCATCCACAAACCTTTTCTGCAGAAATTGAAGGGAAGCGATTATAGACGCAGGATACCTTGATTTTGATGCGTGTAGTGGTGATCAGGAGGAGAAGGTTCTGATGCACTAGGTCCAGCAGCGTTGCAGTTCGCACCTCCAAGAGGAAGGTCAGACTCAGGTACAGGACCTATCCCAGAAGGACCCGACTTCTCAACTGCTGCACAACATTGTATCGCCCTATTCAAGCGTGCCGCACTACAAATGATGTTTTAATGAGGATACAAGCGGTAGAGACTAACCTTGGGATACTGCATGAGCATGATGATCACGAGTGTTCCATGGCGATGCACCTGACATCGGAATGGATGAGCTCCCAGCAGCATTATCATTGGCAGAAATTTTTACGGGTCTATTGTCTTTCATGACATACTGAAAATCAATACCATCCAATTCATTGTATGCTTGTTTCTTCAGCCTATCCACTAAAGCCTGCAACACAATCGCTTGTAGTATTTATTAGAACTAGGTTCTTTAGGGTCCCTAGATTAGATCTAGCGGGCTATCCTTTCTCTAGGGTTCTTGAGGTAATCCGAGAGGGAGAGAGAGAGGTACCAACCTTCCGGTGTAGAGGATGAAGATCCGGCCATCGTGGTTCGTCGGTGAAGCTCTGCGCACGGGCAGCGACGGTCGGGGAAGAGGAGCGGTGGCGGCGTCTCGCGGTGGCGACGATCTCCCTGGCCGGTGGTGACTTCCCGTCGCTGGAGCGCCCCCTCAACAGATCGGGTTTAGGGTTTGTCGGTGGGGTGACGGCGGCGCGGTCAACCTCGTGATGCGTGCCGCCCGGCCCCCACCTCTGTATTTATAGCGCTGGCGACAGGGGCCCACCAGCCAAACGGGCTGGGCGCCCCCGATCAGGGCGCGGTCAAGGGATGGGCTTTGGCCGTTGGGCCAAAGCCCTGAGATCATTCTAACATTCTCCCCCTTGATCTCAATCTATACTTTATCTTTAATTACTTTTGACTTCACACATTCCATCACAGATTAGTGCATAGAACATGTCTCATCGTCACGGTCAATCGCCGATAGATTCAACAGTTACAATACACCTCTCTGTTCTGAAATAGTTACTTTAAACTTTGGGCCATCTTTTAGTCCAGGAATCATAGGCTTTCCCTTAAACCCATGCCGGCTACATGTTCTCTGAACACGTTGGGTGGTAAGCCTTTTGTAAGCGGATCCGCTAACATCTTTGCGGTACTTATATGCTCTAGACTTATAATTTGATCCCGAACTTTATCTTTCACAACATAGTACTTTATGTCAATGTGTTTGGCAGCACCACTTGACTTATTGTTGTGGGCATACGTTACTGCGGGTTCATTATCGCAGTACAACTTAAGTGGTCTATTGATGTCGTCAACCACTTTTAAACCGGGTATGAACTTCTTTAGCCAGTTCACCTGCCCCGTAGCCTCATAACATGCTACAAACTCGGCATACATTGTGGACGATGTAGTGACGGTTTGTTTTGAGCTTTTCCACGATATAGCTCCTTTAGCGAGAGTGAACACATATCCGGATGTAGACTTTCTATCATCTCCCGCAAAATCAGAATCCGTATACCCCACTATATGGAGTGAATCTGATCTTCTGTATGTCATCATGAGGCCTTTTGTTCCTTGCAAATAACGCAAGACTTTCTTTATCAATTTCCAATGTTCTATTCCAGGATTGCTCTGGAATCTGCCAAGTAACCCGGTAACAAATGCTAAGTCAGGGCGTGTGCACACTTGAGCATACTGTAAGCTTCCGACAGCTGAAGCATATGGAACCGCTTTCATTTGATCGATCTCATACTGGTTCCTGGGGCATTGAAAATCCCCATATCTGTCGCCCTTGACTATAGGTGCAGGTGATGGACTACATTTATGCATACCAAATTTCTTTAAGACTTTCTCTATGTATGCCTTTTGTGACAGTCCCAATACCCCTTTGTTTCTATCTCGGTGAATTTCGATCCCTAGAACGAACGAGGCTTCACCAAGATCTTTCATATCGAAGTTTGAGGACAAAAACTTCTTTGTTTCCAGTAGCAGATTAACATCACTACTAGCTAGTAGGATATCATCCACATACAGGATTAGGAAGATGAACTTCCCATCTTTAAACTTTGCATAAACACAGTTGTCCTCAACATTCTCTTTAAACCCAAATTTTCTTATTGTACTGTCAAACTTCAAGTACCACTGTCTTGAAGCTTGCTTTAACCCATAAATCGATTTCTTTAGGCGGCATCCCATTCTTTCATTTCCTTCCATGACAAAACCTTTCGGTTGTGCCATGTAAACATTTTCCTCCAAATCCCCATTAAGAAATGCCGTCTTTACATCCATCTGATGTAACTCTAAATCATAATGTGCTACTAATGCCATTATGATTCTGAAGGAATCTTTACATGAGACTGGAGAGAATGTCTCATTGTAATCAATCCCTTCTCTTTGCGTAAAGCCTTTTGCCACAAGTCACGCTTTATATCTTTCTACATTCCCTTGGGAGTCATGTTTAGTCTTGTAGACCCATTTACAGCCTACTGTTTTGGCTCCTTTAGGAATAATTTCCAAGTCCCAGACTTTATTAGTCTTCATGGACCTCATCTCCTCTTCCATGGCCTCAAGCCATTTTGAGGAATTTTCGCTTCTCATGGCTTCTTCAAATGAGGTGGGATCATCCTCCATTTGAAATTCCTCTGTATGATAAATCTGATAATCATCAGAAATAGCTGATCTTCTTACTCTTTGAGACCTCCTCGGAGCCTCCTCATTTGGTACATCTACTGTTTGAGGCTGCTGTTGCTCCCCCTCATCTGTGGCAATAGGTTCTATATGATCCTGAAGAACAGGTTCTTCATTCTCATTCATTGTTGCCACGGGAGGAACAATAACAGGTGCTGACACCACGGTGTCTTGCATCGTCGGTGTAGCGACAGCAGGTAGTGTGAAGAATGGCTCTTGAATCATCGGAGTGGGCGCAAACACCCGCTTCTCTTCAAGGTCAATCTCTCGAGCTACCATGCTCCCCCTCATCATTTCATCCTCTAAGAAGACAGCATGTCTCGTTTCCACAAACTTTGTGTATCTGTCTGGACAGTAGAAACGATAACCTTTTGACTTTTCAGGGTAGCCAATGAAATGGCAACTTACTGTTTTGGGATCAAGTTTCCCAAGGTTTGGGTTAAATACTTTAGCCTCAGCAGGACTCCCCCACACACGTAAGTGCTTTAGTGAGGGAACTCTTCCTGTCCACAACTCGTACGGTGTTTTGGGCACCGACTTACTAGGCACTCTGTTGAGAATATGAATGGCGGTTTTCAACGCCTCCATCCATAAACTCAATGGGAGTGTGGAGTAGCTCATCATACTTCGCACCATATCCATCAGGGTACGGTTGCGTCTTTCAGCTACTCCATTTTGCTGAGGTTCGCCCGGCATAGAATACTGGGCTACTATTCCATTTTCCTGTAAAAACCTCGCAAAAGGTCCAGGAACTTGTCCATATGGGGTATGTCGACCGTAGTACTTCCCCCCCCCCACGATCAGATCGGACTATCTTAATCTTTAAATCGTGTTGGTTTTTCAATTTCAGCCTTAAATATCTTGAATTTATCCAAGGCTTCATTTCTTTCTTTGATTGGATAAATATATCCATAACGGGAGTAATCATCTGTGAATGTTATGAACGAGTCATATCCATCCACACTTTTCACAGGAAAAGGACCACAAATATCTGTGTGAATAATTTGTAGAACTCCTGTGCTTCTTTTAGCGTCTTTTTTAATTTTCTTTACATATTTTCCTTTAATGCATTCTCTGCATTGTTCTAAGTCTGAGAACTCTAATGGAGGAAGAATATCATTCTTTACTAGTCTTTCTATTCTCCCCCCTCGAAATATGGCCTAAACGACAGTGCCATAATTTCGACGACTCATCTAGAGTTCTCTTTCGTTTTCTGTTTACATTCGTAGACGAGGATTCAATCACTTTTTCGCACGCAACGTTCTCATTATCACATACGACATTCACATCATCACACAATGATAACAAATAAAGCACATTCTGTAATATGGCAATACCAACACATTCTTTATTAAACATTATTTCGCACTTGCCATTTCCAAATTGCAATCATAACCATCTTTGTCCAAATTTGACACACTAATCAAATTCCTCTGTAAAGAGGGTACAAAAAGGACATCTCTAAGTAGAAGAGTGGAGCCATTAGCTAATTCTAATGAAAGATCGCCAACGGCTTCAACTTCAGCTTCGACTCCATTTGCGACTTTAACGCATCTTTCTTTTCTTTGCGTAGTCCTCGTCGAACGGAATCCCTGTAAAGAATTAGCAACATGAACAGTTGCTCCTGAGTCAATCCACCAAGTGGATTTCGAATATTTTACATACAGGCATTCATTAATAAAGGTAATAATGTTCTCACCTTTCTTAGCCATTATCATCTTTAAATAGTCAGGACAATCTTTCTTGTAGTGTCTCGTCTTCTTGCAGTGAAGGCACTGGTCTTTGTCTACAGCAAATTTGTTCTGTTGAGGCTGATGTACAGAGGCTTTGCCCTTGTTCTTTGAGAAGGGGTTACTGTTATAATTCTTTTTCTTGTTTTCCCTCACAAAGTTTATAGCACCACCATGTGAGGATTTGATTCTTTCCTCCTCTTGCACGCACATGGCTATGCACTTTTCCATGTCCCATTTTTCGGGCTGCATATTATAGTTGACAACAAAAGTGTCAAACTCTTTTGGCAAAGAAGCAAAAACCAAATGAATAAGGAACTCATCCTTGAGAGCCAAATCCATCGGTTTCAGTTTAGATGCCAAGTTGCTCATTCTAAGAATGTGCTCTCTTATGCCATTGCCACCGCCAGAATACCTCTCTGTTACCAGCTGCTTAATCAGCTGTGTAGCATAAGTCTTTGAAGAGCCAGTGAACTGACTCTTTATTTTATCAAGGTATTCAGTGACAGTGTCACACTCTGCAATTGAGCCCAGAATAGCAGGCTCAATTGTGTTCTTTATCACAGCCATACATTTCTTGTTGGCTGTGGTCCATTTCTTATGATCAAGATCATAAGACATCTGCAAGGGAGCATGATCCCTCTGTCTTTTCTGCCATGCAGTGTCATCCTCATTCTGTTCCCTCACTGGTGCCAGAGGCTCAGTGGGACGTGCTGTAGTGAGACCCAGTCCACCTCAGCCAAGATAAAAGCTAAATCTATCTTTTTCTTCCACTCTCCATAATTATCACCTTTGAGAGTGGGGATTTCTCTAATACAACTCATTAAGTTGTATCCTCCTGAAAAATATTTCAAATACAGTGAGAACGTAACATCAAAATTATATGCCTTATTTCCAACGTTGGTCAAAATACGACATACAATTTAAATCAATTTTATCATACATTAAATCTACATCACCGTTGGGCAGAAATAGAAATAATGCATGAAATCAACATTAAAAATTTATAATACTGATATTAACAACGTTGGTCAGAAAAATAACAATATCATAAATCTCTGGGAATTTTTATCTATTTTTCCAAAATTAAATTCTCCCGTTGGTTCGAATTTAATAATGAAAAATCAATCAATATTAACTTTTGCAGCGGAAACTGTAATTATTTAAAAATAATTCAATATTCAGAAGCATTATATTGTAAACATCAATCTCTGGAAAAATTAACACGTGGTGCAAAATTACAGAGATATTGGTGCAAATTTCATTGAAATTCATCAAAAAATGCTTCTGAAAAACATTAAATCCAAAAATTCAGATTTTACTGTTCATAACGGCCATTCGGCCTGCTCCTCGCGTCCGCGGCCCAGCCAGCCCGCCCGGCCTGCGCTCTCCCGCGCGCGGACGCGACGCGCCCGCGGCCCACGGCGGCCTGCTCGGCCGTCTCTCGTGCGCGCCCGCGCTCTCGGCCTCACAGCACGCGCGGCCTGCCCGCTCGCGCGCCTCACGCGCGCCCGCGCGCGCGGACACTGCGTCGCCCGCGCCCCGTCAGCCGTCGGATTCGCATCCGACGGCTCTCGCTCCTCGCGGCAGCGCGATCTCGCGCGCAACCTGGGCCTGGGCCGGGATTTCCTTCGCCCGCCTGGGCCGAAAGTCGCCCGCGAGCGTTTGGCTCGATCTCAGCCGCCCGATGCGATCCGACGGATCAGCGCCTCTTTCGCGCCGATCAAAAACCGGGTCGCGGCGGACGCCCCCGAAACCCTAGACCTCACTCTCTCCTCTCCCTCTCCTCTCGCGCCCGAGCGAACTCAGCGGCGGCGGCGGTGGCGACTGGCGTTCACCCCGCCGGAGAAGGAGAAGACGGCGCCGCCGCGGGCCCTCTCGCCGGCGTGCGCGCTCCCCTGAGAGGGAGCGCGCCGCCGTCGAGCGGCTCCGTGTCGGCGCCCGTTCAAGCGCGCGTCGGCGATGGCCCGTACGTGGAGCGCTGGTGAGCCCGAGGCTCGACCGATCTCCCGCACGCCGAGCGACGACGACGGCGACCCGGCGACCACGCCAGGTAAGACTCTTTTCAGATCTAGGGTTAGGGTTTCGCCCCGTTCCCCTTCTCTGTTCTTTCGTTTCTAGGGTTCGGGGGGGTCGTCCTCTTTTCTTTCTTCGCTCCGTCTAGATCTAAAACTAGGATGGCTCTGATACCATTATTAGAACTAGGTTCTTTAGGGTCCCTAGATTAGATCTAGCGGGCTATCCTTTCTCTAGGGTTCTTGAGGTAATCCGAGAGGGAGAGAGAGAGGTACCAACCTTCCGGTGTAGAGGATGAAGATTCCGGCCATCGTGGTTCGTCGGTGAAGCTCTGCGCACGGGCAGCGACGGTCGGGGAAGAGGAGCGGTGGCGGCGTCTCGCGGTGGCGACGATCTCCCTGGCCGGTGGTGACTTCCGTCGCTGGAGCGCCCCCTCAACAGATCGGGTTTAGGGTTTGTCGGTGGGGTGACGGCGGCGCGGTCAACCTCGTGATGCGTGCCGCCCGGCCCCCACCTCTGTATTTATAGCGCTGGCGACAGGGGCCCACCAGCCAAACGGGCTGGGCGCCCCCGATCAGGGCGCGGTCAAGGGATGGGCTTTGGCCGTTGGGCAAAGCCCTGAGATCATTCTAACAGTATTCACTTAATCAGGATATAAAAGTGTTAAATGCAATGGCAGCAACAGCAGGATTTTAAGTTCATCTTGAAACCTTTTGTACTGATCGAATTTGTCATTTGCAATGTAAGACCATTAAATTCTGCTCCAACATTATCATGGATGCAATTGAAGAATAGTGTGACATTCTCTCCTGCAACCATGTATCGTTTCAGTTCATGCTCGTCTCTGAGGTCGCACTCCCTGGCATGTCCAACCAAGACTTTCCAAGACTTATCTGATTTCATCTTCAGAATCTGCATGTCATTTTTCCCCAAAGTCAATTAAATATTTTTTGGCTACATTCCCAAGCAAAGTGTTGAATAATCTACCTGACGGAGCTTATCTTCATCCTTAGTTAAAGCCTTCAAGAAGTCTTGCACAGTAGAGATGCCGTCCTGCTCGAGTCTCTTGGAGTAGACTCCACCTTTTGCGATTTCCTTCAAACGATGCACTTATCATTCAACATTGGAAGGCCACTCTTTTCATTTGCTGCAAAATTGAAGGATTTATCATAAGGAGGTTGATTCACCGTATGATGAAATTTGAAACAAGTTTAGCCCTCGCCCAGATTAGGAGGATATAAAGAAAAAGGAAACAAAAAAGATGACAAAACAAACACTTACCCTCACTCCGCTCCACCAGCACAGTGATAGCAGGCTGCATAACGCCTCTTCCACTCGAAGTCCTTCAATTTTTTCGCTCATGTCAATTCTTGCCGCGAGGACGAACTCCTACTGCGCGTCCCTGAGGAACCTTCACTGAACCAGACTTTACCAAGAGAGGCCTTGCCATTGACCAGCTTCACAGAACGGTCTCCTTCCAACACAGATCCTTGTCCACCTCGGCGCATTTGAATTTGCCTATGGAAATCCTCTTCAGTCCAGGAACCCTTGCAAGTGTGGTTGCTCTCTAGAGCCACAATCTCAACTCTCACTGAAGAAAGATGTCCGGATGTGATTATCTGGCCATCCCGGTACATCGCAATCTCTATTCTTTCATCGCTCTGGTCTAACAAGGACTTGTTTGTGTAAATGCGAGCCTTCAAACTGCCGTGGAAGCGAAGCTTGTAGGTTGGGCCCGTCCCTTCATCCATGGTATGTGTCTGACCTGCTGCCTCCTGTCTACAACGCAAACAAGGGATGCAAATTTTTTAGAAAGGGTAGATGAAAATAAGCCTGAACGAATCTTTGCTCCATCGAAACATCTGTCGACGTTACTAGCTTGATTATTGACACTTAGTCATCTTGAGTGAATATTGACACTTAATCATCTTGAGTGAACACCATAATTTGTATCATAAAATTAATGAATATTGTTGGGGGTGGCCTCCACCTTGGTCCAATCGACCACTACGCTAAGAGGGCCATTAAGTATACAAGTGTGACTATGATAGGGGAAAGATAAGTTCACCCTCACTATTGCAGCCTCCAATAAAATTATTTATATAATCAACCTCCCTATACCTATAAATACTTTCTTAGGGCGTCGTAAAGGTGAGATGATTTTTTTTTCGAGAGAGAAGCCTAAGCAGCAGCATAAGCATAGCACATGTATATTCTACATTCACTCCCCACTATTAGTTTCAGGCTATGGGCAGCCCCCTTATGGCCTTCCCGTGGCCCCATAATCTACTGTTTGGTATGTAGCACAACATATATCCTAAATACGTACATGGGGTAACATGAACTTATGGGTAAATATATGTGAAAATAGGCTAAATGTTGCAAATGCATGAAAATCAGGTGTGGAAGTATTGAAAATTCTTCAAAAATTAACTGATATAGGGATGGACATTTTGTATATATTTACAAAATTTATAGATCAAACTCCACTCTCATTTATTAGATATGAAAAAAAACAAAAAAAATACATAATGGACAGTGATTTCATCCTATTCACTATATATTTGTCTTTCATGTATCTCGCAAATATGATTGAATTTGATCTTAAATTTTGTATGGATAGAACATGCCCTTCCCTAGATCTGGCAATTTTTTGAGAATTTGTAAAACTTCCACACCTAATTTTCATCGTTATGCAACAAACAATTTATTTTCAGAGGATATTTATCCATATCTGCTGGAAACATCGTACCTAGGATGTTCATAATCGTACTGTGTCTTCCTCAAATAGCTCCTCATTTCTTGTAATATCTGCATGTTCTGCATGAGAAAGTAATTAGTTTCTGCTCCTATTACTGGGTATAGTGGAAGCTTCCCTCATGTAGAGGAAACCCGGAA
This sequence comes from Dendrocalamus latiflorus, assembly GCA_017311315.1. NCBI lineage: Eukaryota > Viridiplantae > Streptophyta > Magnoliopsida > Poales > Poaceae > Dendrocalamus > Dendrocalamus latiflorus. The sequence goes on from CM029641.1 coordinate 47,350,404, forward strand.
ATGTAAGTATTTACCCTGTGTAAAACCTTATCCTGTCCCTGGAGCACCTTAAGCATCTGTTTGTTGTTGTTCATTTGTGCCGTCACCGAACTCTCCATAGCATCTAAGTGACTGTGTGGACAGCAAACGTAATATGGGAAAAAAAAAAGGTCAGCTGCGCCTGGTTTTTTTCTTGGGCCCAACCCAGACCCAAACTTACATACTACTGCAGTAGAAAGAGTGAACTTGTACAGAAGAATCTCTTTCCGTGCCAAGGGAATGGGGGGAAAGGGTTCCACGTAATATTGTTCCACCATTCCACGAATTTGAGGCGGCGGCGGCGGATTTGTGTTGCCATGGCTGCCCGACGCCCTGAGCACAATTAATATTATGAAAAAAAAATCGTAAGTAAGATATGATGAACCGGAGCTCGTATCCTTTCGATTAATCCACCGGAGACGAGAAACAGGGTACAGGAAGAAGCTCACGCTGCAACGCAGGGCACGGTGATCCCCAGGAGGACGAGTAGGAAGGCGGAGTTATACGATAATAGACTTCCCCTATTCTTTTTGGTTCCTGCCATTTCTGAAGCCGGACGGTATGCTTCTCGGTTTGGTTTCTGGGGCAGCTGGGGTTAGGGAAGAAGCACACAGGGGATCATGGCCGAGACTTGCAATTCTCGTGCCATGCTACTACTGGCTTCTTATAGACGGGATCGAGTGCTAGCAAAGTAGCAATCGAATTCACAACCCCCCCCCCCCCCCCCCAAAAAAAGTAGGGCCCCCCTTTTTTTTTGCAGCGCTTGGGATTGATCAGAGTTCTATAATTTTGTACTTGCCTGCATGGTTTGGTTCTGTAAGTGCAGTCGAGGTTCTCGGAAGTTTCATAGAAGGTCTGTAAGCACCCGAAATCGAGAATGGGTTGGGACTGAAAGGCTAAACGAGCACAAAACCACGTTCCCTGCAAAGATTTATGAGGAACATTGCAATCGCTATAATAACTATAAGAGAGGCCCGCGCACTTGCGTAGAAATCATCTATACAGTATACAGTATATGTAGAGCCTATTTAGAACATATGTATTTTGATTAAACAAAGTAGGAATTTTATAGGTGTAGGAATTTCAGATAAAAGACTTCTACCCAAAAGAAAACGGTAAAATAAATCCCCATGTTCCAAATAGAGACTTAAAGTTAGGGGTGAAAACGGATCGGATAATTTCGGACCGATCCGAATGAAAACGAATACGGATTGTGTCGGATCGGATTTTCTTCGGATCGGAAACAAATACGGATTTCTTTTGTCGGAAATGAATACGAATACAGTAGGCCTGATATCTAGCGAATACAAATACGGATTATCCGGATAATACGGATCCGTATATCCGAGATTTCAGCCCAACATTGCCCAGCCCAAGCTAGCCTCTCTTATCTCCCCTGCCACCAGCCAGCCCGCTAGCAAATATTTATGTTTATTAAAAATAAATTATTGTTGTCGATATATTAAAATTTGTACCGATTAAATTGATGTACTGATGTTTAAATCATTTTGATGCAAATTTAAATTCTTAACTAATTTATTAGTCACATGTAAATGGTAGAAATCCATTAAGAATTATTTAGGACTTTAGAAAAAATTAACTGCCATTTGAAGATTTAAAATCTGTACAATGGTATGACTATTGTGGATAAAAATACTTAGGATTGTTTAGATTTCATTAATGTTTTGACAAGATAAACTATTTATGTGTTTTCATTGATTTTGGATGTATAGTTTAAGGGATTTTCATATTCCGATAAATATTCGTGACCTTATTCGTTTCAATTCATATTTGCTCCGTATCTGTATTCGATATTATTCATATTTGTATTCATATTCGAGGTATCCGTGTTTGTATCCGCATCCGAAAAAAAATATGAAAAAATGGTAGAGGTATTATCCGTCTGTATTCGATCCATTTGCATCTCTACTTAAAGTACTTCACGAAAATAATTTTTTGCAATTCACGTGCAGAGTCGATGAGTTTTTTTTAATGAGCGAGTCAACGAGTTTTGATTTCTTAGGGTTCGGTGAAATTTAATATGTGATTATGATCTATTTGTAATTTACGCACTTTAGTTTTTTTATCAACCAATTTTATAATGTTTTCTACTCTTTTTTTAATTAAACATAGGAACGATTGTGGTACATGTGTTACATAATCTTTTTTCCACTATCCACTGCTCTTTCTAGAAATGAGAATAAGGGAGATATTGGAGGCCATATATGTCTAAAAGTCATATATTTTTGAACAAAGGGGCACTATTTAAGCAACAAATATAACAGAAGTTTCTTGTATTTTACAATCTTGATAAATTGACTACTCACACGGAATGCCTAGACTTTCAATAGGTGCCGTGTACCATATTGTTCCAACTTACTGACAAACAAAATTAACATATAATTTAGTTATATTTAATTGACAAGCTTGTCTATTTAAAGTGCGATGATTGAAACTTAGGAACTTAGAAGACGAACCAATCACTTCCTTTCTTCTTTCTTTTCCCTTTCCGATATTCTTTAGTGCAACTCATTTTTTATGTGCGTAAGTGTGAGGAGAGGCAAACTGGTAGAGGGAGGGAAGTGCCAGCCTATGACTCTTTATCTTTCTTTTGTTCATGTGTCCTTTTAATGATGAGTCCACATGCCAATAACAGAGATTTCCTTGGCCAATTTATATATGTATCTCGATGCCGCACGTCCATGTTATAGTATTTGCGTATAGATTAAGGCCACATTAAGCAGCTTTCCTAGTGTAGGAAGATTTCTACCAAATTGTTCATATTCACGAGATTAATGGCAGATATTCTCATTTATAAATAGGGTCTACCTTATTAAAGGCTAGATATTTTTCTTTATTATAAGAATTTCTAGCATATTTATCTTTTTTTCTTAGCGACTGTAAAATGTGTATCATCGATTTTTACTATATAATAGATTTATATGTAAAAATACCACCATGGAGCAAACAACTCACTCTTAAACCTTCCTCCATAAATGATACTTCCTCTGCTTCATACATTATATGCACAGGCCAAAGAGACATCAAATCTAATAAAATAGCATTGGGTCATACGTATCACTCTTAAATGACAAATCACAACTATTCAACACCTTTTACAATATGAAAATAGGAATAGAGAGTGGACATATTATAATAATTACAGTCCTGATTTGCTCAATGCATAAGCTTACTAAGAAAATGGACAAGCACTACAAAACAAAGGAGGCAACAGATACAATGAGTCTTATTTAGAACCTCTAGAGAAATTACACTAACAACAAACATTAAGCACGTCCAACCTTTATACAACAACAATAACCACAACACTTAACAAGAGTTGACAAGAGGTAACCACAAAGAATAAACTCTGTCCCCTTTGGTTTTAGCTCACAGCTGGGAAACCATATTATATTGTCAAACATAATATACCACAGTGTACATTTCATCAGTATTGTTACCTCTTTGTCTTATGCTGTAGATTTCTACTGGTTTGATTGTAATACCATTAGGAAAGAAAAGCGAGGAATGGAAGCAACCAAAGAGAGAATAAAAAAATAAAAGATTTGATGCCAGAACCCTTTGGCTTTAAAATGTTGAAGCAATAGTGCTCACCGACGTTCCTAGACCGTCCGGGGCTGGTCTACGCCTCTCACATATGTGGATATCATCATTTGGCAGAAGAAAAATCAACACCCACGTTTTTACCAACTTGCTTTCCACAATAGAAAAACCCAAAGCACAGTGCTAAGAAACCCCTATGGACCAATGGTCCACGAGTTTTACCCAGCCAAACAGCTAGCCAAGAGTGAGATGTGGATAAGGTGAGGGTAGCCAAGTCATTGCACAATCAAGAGAGAGAGAGAGAGAGAGAGAGACCAGCGGAAGCATCCTCATTTATAATCAAAGCCAGCAGAAGACCTCCTTTCTTACCTTCATCTCATTCCCTTCCCTCAACCGAGAACACACCCAAAGCACAAACCAAGCAAAAGAGCCACTATCTCTCCATTGCTCGGCCAATCACAAAAGCCAAGCCAAGCATCCCACCCAAATGCAATGACCACACAGAGACAGTAAGGAAGAGGGAGCCGGAGGAGAGGAGCTCTAAGGAGTTGAGGAAGACGGCGGGCGAGAACAACGATGTAAGAACCTTCAACGACTATTGGGAACCCTGACCCTCGTCATCGCCCTATTTCTTTTATAGCCAACAAAGCAAGTAGGTCCCCTCACCATCCCATTTTCTTTGCCCACAGTCCACAGCCATAGCCCGAACACACCACAGTCGGCATGGCCGCGCGCCCTTGGAAGGAGAGCATGCTCCTCGGTGCATGCCCCTCTCAAGTCCCGTTGCGGCGACACCCGTAGGTCTTCCCAAAACCATGCATAAATAAGACTAAAGCAAGGCGAAAGTAGAAGTTAAATCATAATGTGTAAAACATAAAAGGGGAGAAGGATGGACTATCCTGGGTAGTGGTGAACCAGCGGCGACCTCCAAGGAGGCCAACTGATGTGGATAAATTGAGATATATATAAGAGATGGTTCAACATACAAACTGTATACGCTCTATAGTTGTTTAATTAAACAAATAGTGCATAACTTGCAGAATAACCAAACAACTTGTGATAAATATATCTAACATGCATATACATTGTTTTCTTTGTTTAGCCATTTTTAAGTTATGAAAAGTCGAGTACGATTTTTCTTAAAGAAGGGAAGGAGATGCAGATACAGACATACTTAGCGCTTTTCAGTTAAATATATTATTTGTCTAGAAAGAATTATTGAACCATATTAAATTTTTCCAGGTAAACTCTGTTACTATTGGATCTTTAATTATTATACTTGGAGAGACAGAGCTATTATTTTATTTAATTATATGCAGGCACATACTTGATCAGTATTGTTACCTCATTTTCTTATGTTGTGGATTTCTACTAGTTTGATATCATGTCTGTTAGAAGAATAATTCATCCCTCCACTAATGGGGCCCGCTTTGCAGAAGAATTTATGGTTTGTGGTATGTACCACCCAGATAAATTAAGAACTTAATCATGTGATGACCTCCTATTGTAAAATAGTACAACCATAAGTCTGCAAAATGCAATTGGGCCAAGTAGGGTTACTAGACCACGAAGTCATTTCAATGGTGGGGAGCAGAGTAGTGCGTGTATGGACAAAAACCAGCATAAATGGGACATCGCGTAAGGTGATGTGTACCCTTTGCAATAGACCTGTGAAGTCATCGTAGTCTAGCTGGCCTAGTGACTAGGGTATAACTTCCTGTATAACTTATGAGACCTACTTTGTGTGGGACAAGCTCATATGGGTGAACTGGCAATGGGGCGAGGTAACTATGAAAAGTTATGTGATGATCCCTCGATCTACATGACCAAGGAATTGTATAGGTTTATCGGGTCAGTTGTCTCTTATGGGTAAAGATGTATAGTCTATGCAAAGTATAAATTGTTCGAACAGTCGTATTCACAGTCAAGAGCGGGCATAGGAACTTCCTCGAGTTAATTCTATATCAAAAAACCTTTGTGAGTGGGATGCAAACTTGTCAGGCAGATGTAATCCCGACTTTGGCTTTTTCCTTGAGGCATTCACTCCAGTGTCGATAATAAGGTGAATGTAGCCATAGTGATCAAAACTTAGTGTAGGTGGATGGAACTACATAACAGGTATATGGAACACACTTATAAATACCGTTCCAGTTCCGGC
>CM029641.1:48748743-48858743 GCA_017311315.1 Dendrocalamus latiflorus
CCGTGAAAGTATGAGGTCTTCGGAAGTCGGCTTTTCAACAGAGTATCTTAAGTTTTTATAGGTTATTTGTAGGGGTCAATACAGAAATCGTTTTGAATGAAGTGATTTCTCAATGCAAATGTCTCTTACTCCTTTAATCTCTTTAGGAATTAGCCAAAAATTAAAAACCACAGTTAAAAACTAAAATCCACGGTACTTTTGAACAAGGCATAAGTCAATGCATCCGTGCCGTCACCTTCTTTCAAGTGGATTCAAACTCCAGCGCTAATAATTGCAAAACGTCAAGCAATTATAATTCCAATTTTTATCGTCGGACCCATCTGGCTCCCATAAATTGAACTTATTCGTTCAATTGGATTCCAAATCATATTTCATTAGAGTTTTTATTTGGTTAACATAAATTACAATTACAATTTTTGTGTTTGAGTGTCCTTTGTAATTAGAAATTTTTGTGTGTTTGAGTGTCCTTTGTAATTAGAAAATTTTCTTTTTCTTGAACATCAAAATCAAGATCTACTCTCTCAGACGACATTGGAAATTTGATCCATCTGCGTTTGCCTGATCTTGATGGTACCAAACATCTTGTCTTCCAAAGTCCATTGGTTCTGTCAAAAACCTTCAAATATTGAACCTACAGAGGTGTGCTTCTTTGCACAGCCTTCGACCATCACTCAATTGTGCATCTTAAGACGCCTTGGTCTTGATTATACACCAATAAACCAGGTTCCAAAAGGGATAGGCGGATTGAAATTTCTCAATGATTTTGAAGGATTTCCGGTTGGCGGTGGAAATGGACGGATGGATTTAGAGGGATAGACGCAAGATGGATGGAACTGGTATCTACTGTCTTCGGGGTGGTCGGGCGAAGCAGCGTGGTTGCTACAGAGGCAACAGTAGTGCGCCCCTCCCGCGGCGTCAGATCTCACGCCGAGGAGCCGATCCAGCCGTTCGTGCATCTCTGCTCACAGACTTTAGTAAGGTGACAACTGACAAGGGACTTTTGTTAGATCTCTCTTTCTCCATCAAGTTGTTCCTCTAGTGTACTACATCTCGCCTTGCCGCCGCTGGAGCACGCCGCCGGAGGCTGTGCGGGTGCTAGGAAGGCGGCGGCGGGGCTCTCTCGCCTAGATCTGGGCGGCGGTTCTAGATCTGGGTGGCGGCACGGCGAGCGGCGGCACGGGGTGGCGGTCCGGCGAGCGCGCGGCGGCGCCTCAGGCGCAGATGCGGCTGCGGCGAGGCAGAGGCCGTCGGCGGTAGCGCTTCGGGCACATCCCCCCCACTTACGGTGGCGGCGGGCAAGCTCGAACCGGGCGGCCGCATTCGGGCGATGGCGAACGGCTTCAGGCCGAGCGGGTGACGGTGAGCTGGGCGGTCGCATGCAGGCGACGGCGCTATGCGCACTGGCGGCGCAAGGCAGCGGCCCGAGATACGGCTCGGGAGGAGGCACGGCGACCGGGCCGGGCCGGCGGAGCCAGCGAGCGGCGGGCGCGCGTGCGGGCGCGGAAGGCGGAGCGGCAGCCGGTGCGGGAGGCGAAGCGGCGGCCGGCGCGCGTGTGGGCGCGGGAGGCGAAGCAGCAGTCGGCGCTCGTGGGGGCGCGGGAGGAGCTGCTTCGGGCGGCGGCCAGGCCTCGAGGTGTGCTTGGGCGTGGTTGCCGGTGCTGGGGCCGGCGTGACCAAGACCGGCGACGAAGGGCGCCTGGCTCTTTTGCCTGTGCTGCTGCTCGCCAAGAACGAGCTGGATGGTAGACGAGCCGTCGTCGTCGACGAGCGCGGCTTTGTTCTGCGCAGGCACCGTGGCCGGCACGAGCCCAATGGACGGAGTGGGGGGGGCGCTGGAGCGCGTGGAGGAGGCCGTTCGGCGATGGCGGTAATGGCCGGGAGGCGGTAGGTTGTGACTGCTGGGTTGCGCAGGGATCCTTGGCTTGACGTTGCTCGAGCGGGAAGCGGCTCGTCGTGGAGGTCAAGGATGGATTTGTCATGGCTTTAAGGCGTGTAGAACCCCGGTGTGATGGTGGCGGTCTTTTTTGTGCGTGTGTAGTGCATGGGTTGCTGTGGAGGTGCTGGCGAAAGCCGTGCCGGTGTTCCTACCGATCTCGACAACTATGACGTCTTTGGATGCCATTTTCCTTCGTGAAGGGTTGTCATGGCACTCCATAGCCCTCATGTACTCTATTCTCCAGGTGAAAGCCTTGTCTCGATGAGGCGGGCGGCGTCGGCGACCCTTGTTGCTTCTTTGGGGACGTCGCCTTAGAGGTTTCTTCGCGCAAAGTGGACCGGAGTTTGGGTGGTTCAGTTGGAGGAGGTTAGGGGCTTTGTTGAAAGCAAGGATGAAGAAGTGCTGAAGCTTAGTCTTTCTAGCGTTTTCTTAGTCCTTAAGCGTTTTTTCTTGTTGTCGTGTACTTCTCAGTGTTGAGACTCTGAGCTTAAGAGCTCGTGTATCTTTTGGCTGTGTATATCCCAAGTGGATATAGAGGCCGGATATTATATCCTTTATCTAAAAAAAAAGTGTGTAGTGCTGTGTGTACCCATCGATGATAGTAGATTTGGTCGTCTGAATAAAAACGTTTACATTGTATAACGTATATAACCTTTATTTTACTAGACGGTACTAAAAACATTTTTGTGACGCATCCCTACTATGCTGACATTTTAATATATTTGCGCTACATGACTTACAATTTTGTATGTTGGGTGAGTTGTTCTTAAAGCCTACACCACCAAAAGGCCATACAACCATTTCCGGGAAAAATCAAATCCAAACTCACTCTTAAAACCTACACCACCAAAAGGTCATACAACCATATCCGAGAAGAATCAAATCCACAGTAACCATTAGCCACGACAAACAGGCGGTATAGTAAAATTTCCGAAAAAAAAAGTGGCACACTGATTGAACCAGCAATCTATCAGCACCCGTTGGATGGGTGCTTTTAAATTATGATTTATAACTATGACTTATAATTTTTAGTTTTAGTATAAGCACTCTTGCATACATGCATGCTTGTAACACTCATACTTGCATACATGACCTCGTGCATACATGGATGCACGGTGATTGCAAGTAAGCTACTAAGCTGGTCTGATGACCGTGCATTTGTGTAACAAACAACAATGTGAAATGATGGCTAGTTAAACAACGAAGAGACTTATGGAAACGCAAGAATGGAAGTAAACTGAATGAAAGAACCCAAGGTAGCTGGGACTTTGGACTGAACATCGCCGGCAGCGTGCTCGTTGGCTCTGCAACGGCGGTGGCCTGATGTGTCTACGCTTCCACCGCCACACGAGGCGGTGAACAAGTGTTGGGCGTTCCGTTCCACAAGCTGTTCGGTCGGTCCCGCTGGACTGACCGCTCAAGCACGCTGCCCGCCATGCCGGCGGTCTTCTTCCTCCTCTTGGAATGCTATATGTTTTGTCGTAATAGTGAGACCGAGACTGCGACATGGACAGCCAAGGGAGGCTTCACCATTCGTGCATGGCCCAGGGCGGACTCCGAAAGTCTACCTTCTTATCGCTTCGTGCTTGGTTTATTAATTTTGATATTTAAGCCAATGGCAATTCGCACAGCCAAACGAATCTTACCCATCCATGCTTGGTCTATATTTGTATATACATTCGAAGTTATTCTCGAAAAAGGAGAGAGGAAGAAATCTTGTTATATGTGCTTGTTGAGCGAACATCATGAATGCTCGATTTCATTGAAATTGGTGGGTTCAAATCCAATAGGATCGATGCTTCTTATTACAAGAGCTGAATCTCTTTACTTGGACCCAATCTCAGAAATTGTGGGTTCAACACACTGAGGAACTATATGAAAGATTAAACTGAACCTTCAGCAAGTAGACTACACACAATTTTGAAAAGCAGATTGGATGGACAACACGGTGAACTTCTATTATAATCGACCACTAGTTGATATAAAATGAGACAAAATCTTCAAAAAGCAAAAGATAGCAGAAACTTGGACCATACAGTAGCAATTCACCGTCTCTCTAATGTCTGATTGCTAATCCAAGTTGAGGCGTCTCCCCATCCATGTGGATACAACGAAGTAGCACTGTCAGTACAGAAACTCTAGCTACAGATGGTAATGCACAAATAATTGCAATTAGCGTGTCAGTGTATTGCATAAGCAACACTTACAAGCAAAAGTCTTCTTTTTACACAGCTTCCAATCTGACATAACTTTTTTTAATCTCACGCATATAAAAAGATATATTACATCATTGCTGAAGAAGCAATTCAATAAAATTAAGTAATATAGCCAATAAAATCATAATCGCTAGGCAGGGTTTATAAAACAAGAATTTAACTAGCAAATTCCATAGGCTTGTAGCAAATGTCCAAAAGGGATAGGCGGACTGAAATTTCTCAATGATTTTTGGTGATCAGTTGGGCTTAAAAGCTCATGGCTTATGGCTGAAAACACTGTAGCTGGCTGACAAAAACACTGTAGCTGACAGATGCTTATTTAGCATAATTAAATTTAAAAATATAAAAAAATATGTTAGCCCAATATGTATAATACAAACGAATACGGGAAAAAAAGAACCGACAAAAAAGCTCAACAAAAAGCCTAAAGTTCAGAAAAAGACGAAATTTATGAATAGTGAAAAATAAGCCAGAAGCTTAAGCCGAACCGATCATGGCTGAAGGTTTGTGATAGAAATAGTAGTACTAACAGATTTGGCTCTTCTTTTGCAGTTGAGGCAGCTCCGTAAGATTAAATTGTAGTATACATTCATTGCTAACTGACACGGGCTATCCACTCCAAACGGTTTTAGCTTCTGTCTTTTTTGGCCTTTGGTTTATTTAAATCAGAAGCCACTTAGAATGTATCGACTTTTAATTTTACTTTTTTAGCTTTTCTTTTTTTATTCCTTTTGTATTGTCTGTGACGATATAACGGTTAATTCAAATTTTTTAATTTTTTTATATTTTTCTTAAAAAAAGTTAACAGCCGCTATAGTGTAATTTAAACTAAAAGATAAAAGCCATAGCCAAAAGTTTAAGTTTAAGTTAATATATTTGCGCTATATGATTTAAAATTTTGTATATAGAGTGAGCTGTTCTTAAAACCTACGCCACCAAAAGGCCATACGACCATATCCGAGAAAAATCAAATGCACAATAACCTTTACCCACAAGAAACAGAAAATTTCCCAAAAAAGTGGTACACCATCATCATCGTCGTCGTTCATTTCTTTAGATGAATGCGCGGAATCAAATGCACAATAACATACGCTCCCGTTCACTCCGTACACCTGGCTGTTCTCCGTTCGGCGTGGCTTCTTCGGGGCCCCGCCGCGTGCCTTCTCTGGCCCCTCACCCGTGCCATCAGCTTCTTTCATCTGATTGGTCCAAGCGGCTTCTGGCATGTTTGCAAATATTTTTACGCAAGGTTTTCCCAGTATATATTCACGTGATGCAAGAAGAGGAGGCTTCGGCAGAAAATGCTCAGTTCAACCATTCCTCTGCCGCCACACCCTTTCGGCTCATGGTAAGCTATTGGCTGTGGTAAGCTCCATGGCATCCCTTAATCAATAAAGAGCTCAGATTTCTTCCCCTTTATTCTCTAACTCATGCCTGATTTGCATGCTGGCGTGATCATGCAGATGTAGTGCAAGTTTCACGATTGTTGTGCCCGTTTCTGTTGGACCGCTGATTGAAGACATCCTGTTGGGAGAGAACAACTCGTATCAACACGCAGCGTTCCCCTTCCGCAGCACTCTGATCAGTGATCCTGTAGAAAACAATTCATCTAAGTAAACCCACCCATACTGATCAACGCATATTTCTGGTACTTTCCCTAAACTTCAATTCAAGTGATGGCTCATTTTTTCCCCTGATGAACATAAATTTCAACTTTTCAATTTGTCCCACATTTTGCAGCGGTGTGCTCTCAGCGATGAACTGATAATTATGCCTTAACAGTTCTATACATTAGTTGCTCTTGCTCCTCGAAGCAGTCAATCTTAGCTTCCTTTGGTCTCAGACCGTCGAGCTCATACATTAGTAATGTATCGATCAGCACGACAAACTAATTCTGTAAGTTGATTATTACTATTCTTATTGCCAATCTTAATTGTGCCTCTTGTTCCGGACATCTACCAACCTACATACAGTGCAAAACCTATAGGGCACTCTATCATTGCAGCTCCATACACTCAGTATATTAAACTATTCAAAACGTAACGTGCAAATAAGTAGTAATACTGATAACGGCGCATTTCTTTTACAAAGATGTTCTCATTTTTTTTTGAGAGAATTCAAACCATGCTAATACGCTTTGTGCATTCATTGACAGCCTGCAAGCTTGCCATTGTCCCAATAAGTATGCTGTATTTCTGGTGGATCTCCCTCATCAAATTTGTCTGATGGCAACCATACTAGATTCTCTCGTTGGATCATGTGCCAATAAGTTGCAAGATATCATAAAAGAGGAGGCAGTACTCATTCTAGGTGTAAAAGAAGAGCTTAGAGAACTACAGCGAACAATGAGCCAAATACAATGCTTTCTTCATGATGCCGAGCAAAGGAGGATGGACGAGTCAGCAGTTAACAACTGGCTTGGTGAGCTACGGGATGCAATGTATGATGCTGATGATATTATCGACTCGGCTAGATTTGAAGGAAGCAAGCTGCTAGAAGATCGTCCATCATCATCAAGAAATTCAACTGCATGTACTGGTATTTCGTTTTTATCTTGCTTTCCTAATATTCAGAGGCGTCGTGAGATTGCTGTTAAAATCAGAAACCTCAACATTAGAATAGAGAAGATCTCAAAGCTGGGTGAAAGATACGGACTTGTGAAGGTAGGTCCAAGTAGAAAAGGTTCGACATCCAAAATGAGAAAAAGTTCCCACCTTGTTGAGCCCAACCTTGTGGGTAAGGAGATCGTACATGCTAGCAAGAAATTGGTTGAATTAGTGCTTGCACATAAGGAAAAGAAGGCTTACAAGCTTGCTATTGTTGGAACTGGAGGTGTTGGTAAGACAACGCTAGCTCAGAAAATATACAATGATCAGAAAATAAAAGGAAACTTCAACACACAGATGTGGATATGTGTTTCCCATGACTACTCTGAAGTATCTATTTTGAGAGAGATTCTTCGAAAAGTTGGGGTACATCCAGAGCAAGATGAAACAATTGGAGAGCTCCTGAGCAAGCTTGAGTCAGCCATTGAAGAGAAGAGTTTTTTCCTTGTGTTGGATGATGTGTGGCAGTCCGACGTATGGACCAATTTGCTAAGAACTCCACTGCATGCTGCGGCTAGGGGAACAATTCTGGTAACTAGTCGACATGACACTATTGCTCTAGAAATTGGGGTAGATCAAACACATCGTGTTGATCTGATGTCAGTAGAAGTAGGTTGGGAGCTGCTATGTCAGAGCATGAACATTAGCGAAGGGAACGAAGTGCAAAATCTGCAAGGCATAGGTGTCGATATTGTCCGTAAATGTGGTGGCCTCCCTCTTGCAATCAAGGTTATTGCTAGAGTTTTAGCATGCAAAGATCATACAGAGAACGAATGGAAAAAGATTTTGACCAAAAATGCGTGGTCCACGACAAAGCTTCCTAATGAAATAAGAGGTGCTTTGTATCTAAGTTATGATGTTTTACCACAGCATTTGAAGCAATGTTTTCTTTATTGTATTTTATTTCCTGAAGACTGGACCATTCGCCGTGATGATCTTACAAGGATGTGGGTTGCTGAAGGTTTTGTAGAGGAGCAACAAGGCCAACTACTAGAAGATACAGCAGAAGAATACTACTATGAGCTAATCCATCGGAATCTCCTCCAACCAGTTGGAGCAACTTTTGACCATAGTGAGTGCAAAATGCATGATCTCTTAAGGCAACTTGCTTGTCATTTATCAAGAGAAGAATGTTTTATTGGAGATCCAGAATCATTAGGGGATAAAACTATGTGTAAACTGCGGCGTATTTTAGTTGTCACTGAGAAGGATATGTTAGTCATACCTAGCATGAATGAGGAAGATAAGGTGAGGACTTTTAGAACTGACCAGAAGCCGCGGGGAATTGAGAATACAATTTTAAAGAGATTTGCATATCTTCGCGTTTTGGATCTAAGTGACTCACTTGTGGAAAGCCTTCCAGATTATGTAGGAAATTTGATTCATCTACGTTTACTTGATCTTGATGGTACCAACATATCTTGTCTTCCAGAGTCCATTGGTTCTCTCAAAAACCTTCAGATATTGCACTTACAAAGGTGTCATGCTTTACATAGGATTCCTTTGGCCATCACCAAATTGTGCAATTTAAGGCGGCTTGGCCTTAAACGAACTGAAATAAATCAGGTTCCGAAAGGAATAGGTAAATTGACATCTCTTAATGATTTAGAAGAATTCCCAATAGGTGGTAACTGTTGTGATACTAAATCGCAAGATGGATGGAACTTGGAAGAGTTGGCTCCCCTTTTGCAATTGAGGCGGCTTGATATGATCAAATTGGAAAGAGCAGTTCCTTGTAGTACAAATCCATTGCTAATGCACAAAAAGCATCTCAGACATCTGCGTCTACGGTGCTCTGTATGTACAGAAGAACCATATTCAGAAGGAGATGTTAGCAACATAGAGAACATCTTTGAGCAGCTAATCCCTCCAGGAAACCTAGAAGATCTATCTATTGGGCGATTCTTTGGTAAAAAGTATCCAACGTGGATTGTTACCACCCATATGTCTTCAGTGAAACACTTGAGACTCATAGATTGCAAATCCTGCGTGCATCTCCCACCAATTGGGCAGCTACCCAACTTGAAATTTCTGAGAATTGATGGAGCAACCGCCGTTACCAAGATCGGACCCGAATTTGTTGGCTGCGGGGTGGGTAATCCCGGATCCACAGAGGCGGTTGCTTTCCCCAAGCTTGAATGCTTGGTCATACGAGATATGCCCAACTGGGAGATGTGGTCCTTTGTTAAAGAAGAAGTAGCAGTTAAGGAAGGGGGAGAGGACGGAGCTGCTGCGAGGCAAAATGTGGAAGCCCCCCCTCCAAGGGTACAGCTGCTGCCTCATTTGAAGAAGTTGTATCTTGTGGACTGCCCCAACCTGAAAGCTCTCCCACGACAGCTTGGAGAGGAGGCCACCAGCTTGAGAAGTCTCATCATAAGGGGAGCAAGCTGCTTGAAGGTGGTGGAGGACCTCCCGCTCCTCTCGGAGGCCATTGAAATTGCGAGATGTGAAGGGCTGGAGAGGGTCTCGAACCTTCCTCAAGTGAGAGACCTGCGCACGCATCTTTGTCCAAACTTGAAGAGTGTGGAAGGGTTGGACAATTTGCAGCAACTGTGGCTGACCGAGGATATGCAAGAGATTTCGTCACTGTGGGTGCCTGGCCTTCAACAGCAACACCGACAGCTTCATGGCGAAGATCTGGATGTGTACACGTGGACATGGTGATGATATATAAATGCCTAATTACATGGTCATGCAGATACGAGGTATGACCATTGGCTGGATATTTAAGTTTAATTACATCTTATCTACTCTGGATTTAAATCATACCCAGGTTTTACCTTGAATTTTCAGGACCAATCAGATCATGTCAAATGAAATATGCATATATTCTCTTGCTCTGATGATATATACCACGGTACCATTGCTCTGTTATATACTAGTTTCTAAGACAAACATTATTCTGGTTCTATATATATGTGATGAAGGCTGACACGTTGTAGCTAAGCTCTAGCAATTTGATTGGATTTTTATCCCTGTTTTTCCCAAAGAAGTGATCCTGAAGTTATTAGGTCTGATTCCTTGAGTTCATATGCGGGTCAATCTGAACTCACACAGCCATTTATGTTGAAGGGGAAGGCTTGTGGGTGTTGTAGAATTCAATGGTGTTATTTTTTTAAACCTATATTTATCTCTTTTCTGGCGGTAGAAGTGAGTTAATAGGGGAAAGGCTAGCCTCTACTATTTAGGTTGTTGAGTAGTATGTACGTGACTAAGGGGGAACATGCTTGTATCTAACCTTCAAGGCAATATGTCATTAATTTGGCAAATTTGTACGTTGTAGTTATGTTGAGCAGTGCTTCTGATAGAATGATCTGAATGCACTTTTTGGAAACTTTTTTATATAGTTATTCTTAATTCATGTACTTATTATTTTTCAGGCTGTGTATCTTGAAGGCTTGTTCAGTGTGGTCATTGTCTCATCGGATGCATGCTTGATCTTCCTTTCTTGAGTTCAACAATTAGCCTACTCAAGTCAATGAAGAACAAACAGAGAAAAACAAAATTGCCAAAAAAAATGAAAAAGGAAAAGAAAAAATTAAAAACAAAAGGAGCGAAATTGGCTTTTCTTTGTTTGCTTCGTGTTTGGTTCCTTAAAAAAAACTTGTGTGGACATGTATGTGTATTTATGTTTTTTTTTGTGTGGGTAGGATTCATGTATTAACAGGGAAAAAACTTGTGTGGACATGTATGTGTATTTATGCTCTCTTTTTTGTGTGTGTGGGTAGGATTCATGTATTAACAGGGAAAATGTTTTTGAGGAGGTGCATGACTGGCCACGGCACCGGCTGCGGTCATCCAGTTCAATGATGATGCTGTGCAGTCGCCATGGTGAACGTGCACATGCTGCTGCACTGATCAATAACAACCGACATGAGCCGAAGGAGAAGAAGAGGAAGTAATGGGTTGCTCAATCATTGTGTGATTCTAATTGCTCTTTCACTGGGACGTTTTCTTCTTAACAATCATTTAAATTTAGAACTGTTGGATTAGAGATTTAATAGCTTCTTTTTTAGGAGAAGAATTTTTTGGAGGAGGAATTTGTGGCCATTGGATATCTAATCTAATGATTATAAATCTAGATAATAGTTAGGAAGAAAATATTTAGGTGATGTTTATTAACACCCTTTTCCTTTATACCAAGGGTTTTTAATCCACCACAAAGAGCGGTGGTCATCTCCCCAACTAAACATCATCGCCATCTTCTCGGTGATGTATGCACGTCGAGCGGTTCATATGTTATGTTGATCCGAGTAGGAAACCCCAATGCATAGGTCCCCGGTTGCTGGAGCAGTTACCAAGTGTCTGCTTGTTGATTTGGGAAATTCGATTCGTTCTTAGCTTCTACCAACTTTGAGTGCCGATGTTAGTTTTATCCTCTGTACAGAGGATGTTAGTTCTTAACATCCTCTGTTTCTATCCCTGTAAGCCCTGTGGCTGTGTTAAGACTTTCTGGACCTGGATCAGGCCGCGAATTGCAAGCTTTGCTGCCAAGTCCCTATTTGCCAATCTCCCGAATCCGCCGACGCCTCACTGCCTCGCTCCCAAGTCTCCTCAGGCCTCGCTCTCCTCTCGCGGGTGTCGGCTCCAGCCGTCGGATCCTCCTTTTTGGTTCATGGGATGTGAGGAAGAACGTAAACTGTGGGTAGAATCTTCTGTTTGGTTCAAGGAATGAGAGGAGAGTTGAAATTGTGGCCATGCGCCTGTTGTTCTAGCGCATCGTTCGTGGCGAATATGATGCTTTACTTGGGAAGGGAATTAATCAATTTTGCTGATCTTCTGGTACAAATGCTTGCAAATTCTTGCCCTGCTTAATTGATTTGTGCGGTGGTTGGCGAATCCGATGCTGTAATGGGGAAGGGAAGTAATCAATTTTGCTAATCTTCTGGTACAAACGCTTGCAAATTCATGCCCTGCTTAATTGATTTGTGCGGTGCTGCTATGTTCTATGTCATCTTTAGCTAGAAATCTTATCCGCAGTGCCTTCAGACATCAGTGATGTACTGATGCACTATATAGTTTGGGTATCTTTGGATGATATCCTGAAAACTATGCTCTGTTCATTCAATCGGTATTGGGATGCACATGAATGTTTCTATGTTCTACTCGTTAATTTTTTATTGCTTATCAATTATCAATTGTTATTGCTCTATTAGTCTATTGCTTTGATTGTTCATGAATCAAATATACATGTTCTTGATCATTTTCTTGATTGAACCTATCATTTTTTCTGACCTCTGTTCTTTTCTCTGGAAACTTCATCTAAATTGTATCATACTGGCCAGTGGCCATCTCTCCAGCTAACCAAGATACAGGTCAGCATACATGAGATTCTATCAAGCTTGCTAGGGATGTTGATCCTTCGAGTGCAATTCGAATTTTGTTCACTGCAGCATTTCAAATCTCATGTGGGCGCATGTTGCTGTTGTGGAGTATTTGTGTACTTTGCTCCAACAATTTGAATTGCATAAACTAATTTGCTGATGTACTTCCATTTTTTCATCCAGCATTTAGAGGCTGTGATCAGAGCTAAAATGCCAAGTACTGTTGCCATGATTAACAAAACAATTGATGAATTGATGAAATTGAAGCGGAGTATTCATTTGCAGTAATAACACCAATCTACAAGAAGAATGCGTGATCAACGTGGCTTAGGCTTCTGGCTTATTTTTCACTATTCATAAGTTTCGTCTTTTTCTGAACTTTTGGCTTTTTGTTGAGCTTTTTTGCCGGTTCTTTTTTTCCCGTATTTGTTTGTATTATACGTAATGGGCTAACAATTTTTTTTATTTTTAAATTTTTTTAAATTTA
This sequence comes from Dendrocalamus latiflorus, assembly GCA_017311315.1. NCBI lineage: Eukaryota > Viridiplantae > Streptophyta > Magnoliopsida > Poales > Poaceae > Dendrocalamus > Dendrocalamus latiflorus. The sequence goes on from CM029641.1 coordinate 48,761,313, forward strand.
ATTATGCGAAATACGCATCTGTCAGCTACAGTGCTTTTTTCAGCCAACTACAGTGTTTTCAGCCATAAGCCACGGGCTTTTCAGCCATGTTGATCGCCCCCTAGGTGAGGGTCGGCCATCTTTGCGTGGGCCTCGCCACATCCGGGACCCTAGGGTCGGCCCAGGGTCGGCACCTCATCTGCGGTTATATAGTCAAGGACAACGTTGTGCCTGACTATTCTCGTATAACTGGGTATGTGAGGAGTAATCGCCAGCGCCATTGCCATAACTTGTTAAATAACAATTTTCTTTAATTACACTGTTTCTGTGATCTTCATCTTCGATCTATATCAGTTTTTCCGGTAACCTAGTTTCATTGTACTTAACCTATGTCAATTGCTCGCTCGCTTACTTGTCCTTTACTTGCCGTGTTGCGACCGTTGTTGGGTATTTGATGAGATTTCAAAATCTCACGCTTGCTCTTTTCATTCTCAGTAAAAGGTCAGTGAAGTGATAGCATTATGCATGGGTGGGAGCACTCGAGTTTTCAGCACCGTGGCTTGCCACTATTTGTTGTTTTATTTGTTCTTTATTTGGTTAGAAGTGGACCGGTCCCATGTTTCAACGGTTATTTTCAGTCTCTATTGATTTTTTGTAAATTACCTTTAAAGTTTTTTACTTGTGATTTCTATTATTACTTTTATTATTCATTCTTCACTTTGGCGATGACATTCTATAATAGTATCTCACATCGGTATGTGGAGTGCTACATTGGTTTTCAACCACTCACTGGTCGTCGATCACTCTGATATTTTTCTACCACATTGGATTTTCGACCACTCACAGATTTTCGACCACATTGGTTTTCGACCACTCTGGTCTTAGTTCAACCACTCTGATCTTTTCGACCACACTGGTTTTTCTCAGTCAAATGAGTCTCTGTTGATTTATTCTTTACTCTTAGTCTTTATAACTTCTCATAGCTAGTGAAGTAAAGATTTGAGGATACTTAGGAGAAAATTTGAAGACACCATCACCTCTCTCTAGGCCATCTTCGGTCTTTTAGATTGAGACATTTACTTAACCACATTTATCAGAAGAGAAGAAAGCGCTGCTGAAAATTGCAAGCAAAGTGACTTGGGTTGACTTGGTAGGGAGGAACAGATTCAAGGCATATTCTTTACCTCACAAGCTGGCAGCTTTTGGCTTTTGCTACAGTACCTAACTTTCAAATGGAGTATTTTCTCAAGACGGGGTCTACAAGTTAAACGATCTACACGTTAAAAGCCCAACATCTGTACCAGCCAAAATCGCAAGTAAGTATCTGTCTCTCCGTAATTTGTACCGTAAATAGCCAAAATTCAAAAATTTCAGCCAAAAGCCAAAAGCCGCAGCCGAAAAGAATAGACCCTCAAAGCACATGGGAACTGTTGCAATGAAACGAGCTGATAGCCTATGCAGGTCGGTCACTGATCGATTAGTAATCAATAAGAAAACAGGCTAAATGTGGAGAGAGAGAAGGGATTTTAACTGAGTCTGCGAAATTGCGACATGGACAGCCATGGGAGGCTTCACCATTCGTGCCCGTCTTCTTATCGCTTCGTACTTTATTCCACGCTTGGGCTATATTTGTATATACACTCAAAAATATTTATATATATATGATATGCAATTCTCTTATGTATTCTCAGAAAGAGGGGGAAGAAATCTTGGTATATATGCTTGTTGAGCGAACATCATGAATGCTCGATTTCATTGAAATCGATGGGTTCAAATCCAACAGGATGCTTTTTACTAGAAGAGTTGAATCTCTTGTTTACTTGGGCCCAATTGTACATAGCCAAAGCAAGAAGGACGAGCCAGCATTAACTCCAAGGGTGTGGATTGAACCAAGAGAAGGGGGAGTGCAATTTGCAAGCCTGGTATTTTGGGGAAATGCAGGTCTTGTCCTGTAAAAGTCTAAGTCAATGCATCCGGGCTGTCACTTTCGGCGTCACTCAGTTAGACTAAAATAAGCTGGTTTATGATTAAAATTATACTGTAACTGATAGTAACTTATTTGATGTAACTAAATTTTAAAAAATTTAAAAATAGAAAAAACATGTTAGCCCATCACAGATAATACAAATGAATACAGAAAAAACCCGGCAAAAAAGTTCAAAAAACCAAAAACTAGAAAAAATAAAATTTACGAATAATAAAAAATAAGTCAAAAGTCAAAAACTCACGACAAAATAAGCGGGGCCTAGCTAATTGGTCAAGCGGCTTCAAACTCCAGCACTAATAATTGTGAAACGATAAGCAAGTACAATTCCATTTTTTGTCATGATCGATAAGCAAGTACAATTCCATTTTTTGTCATGGGACCCGTAAGGCTCCTATAAATTGAATTTGATTCATTCAATTAGATTCCAAATAATATTTCAATAGAGTTTTAATTTGATTCACATCAATTACAATTACAATTTTTGTGTTTGGGTGTCCTTTGTAATTAGACAAATTTATTTTCTTGAAAATCAAATGAAACTGGGAGGGCACCCTATGAAACTGGGACTCGATGATAGGGGCGATTTTGTGCCCGAACCCTCACCATTTTACGCAACTGTAACAAAGTCAAAATCTATTCTTCAATAACGTTAATTGGAAAAATAAGGAGAAAATACACTGTTAATTTTGATGGTCAGATTATAACAATATAGATTAATCAGATGTATATGAGAGATATTAATGTAGTATAAAAATACAATTGTATTTTCAATTACATATAAGTATTAAAGTTGAATAACGAATACGATACTATTTTTAGAGGTATTGTAATACCTAGCCGTATAATTATGCCAAAAAATCGGCTAGTTTTTTATACATTCGTGGGTAATGCATCACCAATGCCCCCCATGAAGTGGTACTCAGGGATATTTATGGGGCTCTGTTGCCACCGTAAACAACAAAAAAAAACTAATGGGGCCTGTGTAGACTTCTACGCTACATGTACTATGCCTCCTTCTAATAAGTTTTTAGCGGTTTTGGCGTTGTTTGTGATGGTATTTACAAAACTAGCTGTATGCACAGCGTATTTACAAAAATAGCGTTTTTGTCGTTCGATGAGTGGGTGGCAGCACAGGGGAGACGATGCGTGGCACCTGTCGCCCCATGAGCAGACAGCAGGCGCCTGCCGCCCGCCCACGGAATGGTAGGTGATTAAACTGGCTAATTTTACAAAATTTTATGCACAAACTTCTGACACAACGTACTTCATTGTGTAATTTTTTACAATTTTATTCCCACTAACTATTGCTCAAAAATTCGTACGATTTTCATAATTATATGAATTGTTACATATAACAAACAAGCTCCAAAAATTATAAAATTTTATATGGAGCCTTCCAACATAGTCGACTTAATTTTGTATTTTTTTGGAAATTTTATGCGCTCTAAATTTGCCATGTTAATTCATGAATTTACTGCCGGTGAATTTAATTCATGATTAAATTAATCTGAATAAACATGGCAAATTTGGACCACATAAGTTTTTTGAAAAATTACACAATAACTATAACTATATCGAGAGGCTTCACATAAAATTTTGTAATTTGTACAGCTAATTTGTTATATATAAAAACTCATAAAAATATCAAAATTTTATGAATTTTTTTAGCAATATTCACTATGGATAAAACTACCCAAAATTAAATTGTCAAGTATGTTATGTCAAGAGGCTGTACATAAATTTTCATAATTTTTTAGATCATTTAATATATTTAAAAATTTAAATAAATACTAAACAAAATAGGTAATTAAGCCAGCTAATTAACTGACTTAATCTCCTACCGCGAGATGGCAGGTCGGCTTAATTACTTCCTCTGATTTTTTTGTTTAGTATTTATTTGATTTTTTGAATATACCAAATAAGTTCAAAAAATTACGAAAGTTTATGTATAGTCTTTTGACACAACATATTTGACAGTGTAATTTTTGAGTAATTTTGTCCATTGTGAATATTGCTAAAAATTTATACAATTTCAATATTTGTATGAGTTTGTATACATAGCAAACAAGCATAAACAATTACAAATTTTTATGTAAAACCTCTTGACATAGTCATAGTTATTGTGTAAATTTTTGGATATTTTATATGATCCGAATTTGCCACGTTTATTCAGATTAATTTAATCATGAATTTGCTGCTGATTAATCTAATCATGAATTTAATTTATGATTAAATTAACCCAAAGAAACATGACAAATTCGAAGTACATAAAATTTATAAAAAATTACACAATAACTACGACCGTATCGGGAGGCTTCACATAAAATTTCATAACTTTTGAAACTCGTTTGCTATATGTAGAACTTGTACAAATATCAAAATTTTATGGATTTTTTAGCAACATTCACAATGGAGAAAATTACCCAAAAATTACACCATAAATTACGTTGTGTTGGGAGGCTGTAAATAAATTTTTGTAATTTTTTAGCTCATTTGATATATTTAAAAATTCAAAGAAATATTAACCAGAAAAAAATTAGGGCAGGTAATTAAGCTAGCTAATCAGCCAGCTTAATCACTTGCCGCCCCTCACCGGATAGCAAGCAGGCAGGCTCTCCATCGGACGACAAGGTGCCCACCGTCTATGGCGGGGCGGCAGGCGCCTACTGCCGACAGCCTCACCACGCATCGCCTCGCCGGCGCTGCCGTCCATCCACCGGATAGCAGAAGTGACATTTCTACAAATACGATATTATATGATTACTTTTGTAAATACCATACGCAACAGTGTCTAATCCAACTTTGTCTCCCTTTTCCTAGCGCCAACTCTACCAAATACTTGCATGCATGACCTCGTGCATACATGTATACTTTCCAGTAGCAGCAGATGGATAGGCTACAGCATTCTTCATTGATGCAACTTGTTCTAGCTCTTCCTGGCTCTTCCTCCTCACGCGGCTGGTCCCTTCTGGCTCTTCCCCCTGGTCGAGGCTCAGGGTTGCACCAATGGATTGCAAATTAGTGGCCTACTGTTCGCTGTAAGATGTAATCTTTTTTTTATTTACTTGAGCTGAAATATTGTGAAGTGATAAGAGTGTATTTCAGTCACGGTTTCGGAAAGGTAAAATATTGATGATATGTCTATGACTGAAATACTGTGAAAAATATTTTGGCAAGTAACAGCGACATATAATGTCAAGAAATGATAGGATGACTTCAGTTCAAATCTCTGAAACAGACACGAGGATATGCTTTTCTTTTTGTTAGCATGATGGAGACATTTACCTAACCTCATTTATCAGGAGAGAACAAATCGCTGCTGAAAAATAAGTGACTTGGCTTGGGTTCATTTACGTAACACGCAGGAACAGATTCAAAGCACAAGGAAATAGTTTCAATGAAGGGAGTTGATATACAGGTTCATTCATATTGGTTTCTACTTATGATTTTTAGTTTTAGTTTATAAATAGTAATGCAGAGAAACTCACATACGATTTTAGCCGATATAAATAAAATCACTATTGTTGTGGCTACAGACCAAACAGAGAGAGATGGTAGTGGAGAGTGATGAAGATAAGTGTCCTGGCCTCCGGGTCCTCCCCATGGCTTACTCATATATATACACACATGAGGAGTGCTTTTACAGCGATACCCTTACACCTGGTTATCCCTCTGGGGGTAGTTATGTCATTACACATGGCCTATTCTGGGCCTTACAATCTCCTATCAGGCCTGCTGGGTTTAGGTGGGGGCCACACCTACGACAGGAGCCTCTCATGGTGAAGGGCTTCACAGGGCCGAAGCCATGTTGCCGAGTCCTTTGGCCCACTCCATCCCCTGCGGCCTGTGAATTCCTCCAAGCTTGTGGTTGGGGAGCCTGAAGTCTGGGACGGTTGAGGCGGAGGCTATCGCCTAAGTCGAAGTAGACGCGCGTGCTCCGTCCCCTACCCTTCGAACGGGTGGCAGCGAAGCTGGCGCCTAGTCGAAGTAGACGCGCGCGCTCCGTCCCCTACCCTTCGAACAGGTGGCAGCGAAGCTGGCGCCTAGTCGAAGTAGACGCGCGCGCTCCGTCCCCTACCCTTCGAACGGGTGGCAGCGAAGCTGGCGCCTAGTCGAAGTAGGCGCGCGCGCTCCGTCCCCTACCCTTCGAACGGGTGGCAGCGAAGCTGGCGCCTAGTCGAAGTAGCCGCGCGCGCTCCGTCCCCAACCCTTCGAACGGGTGGCAGCGAAGCTGGCGCCTAGTCGAAGTAGACGAGCGCGCTCCGTCCCCTCCCCTTCGAACGGGTGGCAGCGAAGCTGGCGCCTTCGCTGGCGCCTAGTCGGAGTAGACGCGCGCGCTCCGTCCCCTACCCTTCGAACGGGTGGCAGTGAAGCTGGCGCCTAGTCGCAGTAGGCGCGCGCGCTCCGTCCCCTACCCTTCGAACGGGTGGCCGCGAAGCTGGCGCCTAGTCGAAGTAGGCGCGCGCGCTCCGTCCCCTACCCTTCGAACGGGTGGCAGCGAAGCTGGCGCCTAGTCGAAGTAGGCGCGCGCGCTCCGTCCCCTACCCTTCGAACGGGTGGCAGCGAAGCTGGCGCCTAGTCCAAGTAGACGCGCGCGCTCCGTCCCCTCCCCTTCGAACGGGTGGCAGCGAAGCTGGCGCCTAGTCGGAGTAGGCGCGCGCGCTCCGTCCCCTACCCTTCGAACGGGTGGCCGCGAAGCTGGCGCCTAGTCGAAGTAGGCGCGCGCGCTCCGTCCCCTACCCTTCGAACGGGTGGCAGCGAAGCTGGCGCCTAGTCGAAGTAGGCGCGCGCGCTCCGTCCCCTACCCTTCGAATGGGTGGCAGCGAAGCTGGCGCCTAGTCGAAGTAGACGCGCGCGCTCCGTCCCCTCCCCTTCGAACGGGTGGCAGCGAAGCTGGCGCCTAGTCGGAGTAGATGCGCGCGCTCCGTCCCCTCCCCTTCGAACGTTCCCCTCCCCTTCGAACGTTCGCTGGCGCCTAGTCGGAGTAGACGCGCGCGCTCCGTTCCCTACCCTTCGAACGGGTGGCAGCGAAGCTGGCGCCTAGTCGCAGTAGGCGCGCGCGCTCCGTCCCCTACCCTTCGAACGGGTGGCCGCGAAGCTGGCGCCTAGTCGAAGTAGACGCGCGCGCTCCGTCACCTCCCTTTCGAACGGGTGGCAGCGAAGCTGGCGCCTAGTCGGAGTAAACGCGCGCGCTCCGTCCCCTACCCTTCGAACGGGTGGCAGCGAAGCTGGCGCCTAGTCGGAGTAGGCGCGCGCGCTCCGTCCCCTACCCTTCGAACGGGTGGCCGCGAAGCTGGCGCCTAGTCAAAGTAGGCGCGCGCGCTCCGTCCCCTACCCTTCGAACGGGTGGCCGCGAAGCTGGCGCCTAGTCGAAGTAGGCGCGCGCGCTCCGTCCCCTACCCTTCGAACAGGTGGCAGCGAGGCTGGCGCCTGGTCGAAGTAGACGCGCGCGCTCCGTCCCCTCCCCTTCGAACGGGTGGCAGCGACGCTGGCGCCTCGTCGAAGTAGACGCGCGCGCTCCGTCCTCTCCCCTTCGAACGGGTGGCAGCGAAGCTGGCGCCTAGTCGAAGTAGACGCGCGCGTTCCGTCCCCTCCCCTTCGAACGGGTGGCAGCGAAGCTGGCGCCTAGTCGGAGTAGACGCGCGCGCTCCGTCCCCTCCCCTTCGAACGGGTGGCAGCGAAGCTGGCGCCTAGTCGAAGTAGACGCGCGCGCTCCGTCCCCTCCCCTTCGAACGGGTGGTAGCGAAGCTGGCGCCTAGTCGGAGTAGACGCGCGCGCTCTGTCCCCTGTGCTGCGATCGGAGCTCGGCGCCGGTATGGTTGCGCTCCGGGGCTGTTGTGACCTTGCAGTCTGGTAGTGCGCTTTTAATGGCGGCTGGAAACACGCCGACGCCTGGCCTGGCAGAGGGCAGGCTGTCACGTCGTGCAGTCTGCCATGCTGCAGGTGGGGCACGTGGCGACTCACGACTGGTGCGTCGTGGGATGTGGGCGGTTGCGTGACCGCGGCCGTTCGCCTCGTCCCCCGAGAAGCTGGGCGCGTGTGGAAGATGTGGGGGCGTTGTGCGCTGCTTGGCCACCTACCCGGCACGGCCCTCTATGTCCCGGCGGTTCTTCTTTCCAAATCTTGGATAGCCGAACCGCTGGGAATTTGATCCGGTTGTGCATTGAGCCACAAGGCAGGCGAGCGGCCTTTATAAGGTGCTAATGTTGAGGTGGAGGCACCCTTGCTTGCTTTGCTTTTTGATCTGCCGCTTCGCTTCCGCCCGTGCTAATTGTCACGCGAGTTGCTCCCTTGGCTGCTTCTTCTTCCCTTGTCGCCAAGAGCGATGGCTAGCCATGACGACGCCACCTACCACCCCCGCAGCTGTTCCTTGCCTAGCCAGGGTGAGATGACCCATCCTTCCCAGGAGTACAAACTGGTGCCGCGGGGGAGCTCGCGCGCCAACAAGTGGTGGAACGCCATGGAGCACTCGGGAGGCTCCTGTTCCCGTGTGCTGGGGAAGAGCCGCATGACTGAAGGGACGCTGCAGCGGCTCGTGGATGAGGGGAAGATCGTGGAGCGCGATGGGGCTCGCCTACCCCGTCGGGACGAGACGGAGCCGAAGCCCGGGGCCCTGGAGGAGATTGTTTTCGTCGCGTTCTTCGATGTCGGCCTTCGAATGCCCTCCACGTTGTTTGTGGGCGAAGTCTTGCGGGCCTACAAGTTGGAGCTAGCCCAGCTGACGCCCCACGCGATACTCCGCCTAGCTGTCTTCACATGGGCGATGCGGACGGAGGGGTGGCGTCCCAGCGCGAGCTTGTTCGCCACCCTGCACGACGCCCACTGTCGACCCAGAAAGGTTAACGGGGCGGTGTCCAACTTCGGCGGTGTGGAATTCGTGCTCCAGGCGTCATGCGTGACGTTGTTCCCTGTGCCCGCCTCGTTAGGGCAATGGGCGGCCGGCTGGACGCGGTGGTGGTTCTATTACACCGTGACCGATAAGAGCAGAATGCAGTGCCGAGGTGGGCCGATCTCATTTAACAGCACGCCGGGTCTGACGGCGGAGATCGACGACACGCGGAAACTACAGAGCCTTGTCGGTGTCGCCCGTCGAATGAGCGTGCGCGACCTAGCCGAGGAGTTCACGATGTATGGGGCAGCGCCACTCTCCTCCCGGGGGAAGTATGTTCAACAGAATGGCCCCCGCGAGGACGGGTTCGACCCATCCGTGTCTCGCCTGCTGCCGCCCTCCGCCCCTTGTAAGTCGCCCAGCACGCTTTACGCGCGCCATTGTATCTGTTTGGCTTTCGCCTAACTGACATGATCTCCTGCGCAGTGGCTCGGCTAGAAGATGCGGAGCGCATGGTTGCGGCGCTCCTCGGCCCGTACACGCTTAAGGAGCACCGGGCTCGCGAGGCCGCAATCAAGGCGGCTAAGCAGGGGCGGGTAAACCGCACCTGCGCCGTGCCCGAGCGTGCGGTGCCGGAAGAGCTTCCCAGCGGGACTCCGGGCGCTCAGGACGGTGATAGCCCCGTGGGGATGCTACCGTCGCGGCGCCGGGCCCATTCCTCGGCTGCCGTATGTGACCCAGCAGCCCCCCCCGACGGCTAGCCCAGCTGAGATGGGGCGTGCGACCGGCGGTGGGACTGGGCATACTGCTTCGGAGGGGCGCACCGCCCCGGATCCCCCGGCACCTTCTGCCGACGCCCACGAGCCCGTGCTCGGGCTCGCGGCCATCGTTGAGTCGGAAACTGTCAACCTGGGGGGTGGCGTCGTTCCTGGCGGGCAAACCACGGTGGGAGGTGCGTTATCCTCCGCAGCGGCCGTCGAGGGCGTGCCCCCTACAGAGGAAACCGTGGGGGCGACAGTGACCGGAGCTGGTCCTGCCATGGAAGAATCGCCTGTGTCCCCGCAGGCGAAACGCCCTCGGACGCTGTCCCCGCCGCCAACGGGGGGTCGATACGCTGTTGCGGGGCCTTGCCGCGGGATTACGGCGTCCGGCGCCGCCGAGAAGACCTTCTCCCCGACTGTCGAGGCGCCCGCCTCCCCCTGGGTGGTCGAACCGGCGCCACTTCCTACCGCGACGAGGGGCGCAGGAGGTAGGCGTGAGTCCTTTTCTTCACTTGACTTCGCGAGACTTTCCCCGATCTGCTCGCTCATTCTGCCAACATCAGACGAGACGAAGTCTCCCCAACGTGGCGAAGGATCGAGCAGCGGAGGTACGCGCGAAGTCGGAAGCCTTGTGCAGGGTGCCCCGCAGGTGTCCGCCGGCGTCGACGTGGCTGTGGCCTCGGTAAATCCTGGCGCTTTGGGGCCGGGGCTCGCTCGCGCGGACTTCTTCCCCCGGCCGGAGATATTCTGCGATCTTACCGCAGCCGCCGAGCGTGCCGACCACGGCCTCAACCGGGAGGTGTTGTCATCATGCGAGGGGGAACTCCTAGCGCTCGCGCTACAGGCATCCGAGATGAGGGTAAACATGCGCGCTTCGGCTTTGCAATGTACTGCTGGACGCCTGCTGACTTTGTTGTGTTTACCAGACGCTTGCCCTCAGCCGGTCCTTTGACGAGGCCCGCGTTCGGGAGCGGAGGGCGCTGGAAGCCAGCCTTCGTGAAGCAAACACTGCCTTCGTCGCGAAGGATGAGGAATGTCACGCGCTGGAGGATGCCCTGGCGGCCGCACAACACGAAGCTATGGAAGCTCGGCACGCCGCGGCTGAGGAGCGCGCCGCCTTCATCCAGCAGATCGCCGCCCTAGAAGGGGAAAACGCCCGGCTGGTGGGGTCTGTTGCCGAGAACCGCCTTGCCCTGGAGAATGCGTCCATGTCGGCATGGCGGGCCATGGAGTCTCTGAACCAGACCCTCCGAGATCTGTGCGTCCGAGTGCCGGACACTACGCACAAGCCGGAGGCCCTGTCGGAGACGCTCGGGCTGATCGAGGAGGGGGCCGGCGTCGCTCTTCATGGCGCCAGAACTTTTGGCGAGCACTGCAGCTATGTTGGCGCGTGCTTCGCCCTCGCCCTGCTTCATACTCGTGGGTGTAGGCATACCCAGGAGCTAGCGAATCCACAACTGGATCCGCCCGGGCGAGCAGAGGTTATGTCGGACGCCATCCGCGCCATCGGGCCTAGTCTGCAGAATTTCCACCAACGGATCTGGGGCCGCTTCGGGGAAGATGCTGCAAGGGTCGCCGTGCAGCAGACGCTGCATGGGGAGGGGGACCTCCTCCAGTGGCTTGAAGGGGTCCTTCAGCGCCGCGGCGACGACGGCGCGGGTTCGTCCGCACCGCGCCAAGGTTGAGTGGTTGGTCGGGCAGGGCAGGGGGATGATGTACGGGTTCTTATGCTTGTAACCATGCAACCCCTTTGCTTTTACGATGGAACCAAGTAGTACCTTATGCTTGGTGTTACCTGCCGCCGAACGCGGAGGGCAGGTCTGCGTATCTCGTTTATACTTCGTGGAGTGGCGAGTGCGGAGGCGGACCTCGGTGCTACGACTTGGTTTATAGTCCGGAGACTCGCGCGTGCGGAGGCGGACCTCGACGCTACGTCTTATTTAAAGTCCGTGGACTAGTGCGTGCGGAGCTAGGCTCGACGCTACGTCTTCTTTATAGTCCGGAGACTCGCGCGTGCGGAGCTAGGCTCGACGCTACGTCTTATTTAAAGTCCGTGGACTAGTGCGTGCGGAGCTAGGCTCGACGCTACGTCTTCTTTATAGTCCGGAGACTCGCGCGTGCGGAGCTAGGCTCGACGCTACGTCTTATTTAAAGTCCGTGGACTAGTGCGTGCGGAGCTAGGCTCGACGCTACGTCTTCTTTATAGTCCGGAGACTCGCGCGTGCGGAGCTAGGCTCGATGCTACGTCTTATTTAAAGTCCGTGGACTAGTGCGTGAGGAGCTAGGCTCGACGCTACGTCTTCTTTATAGTCCGGAGACTCGCGCGTGCGGAGCTAGGCTCAACGCTACGTCTTATTTAAAGTCCGTGGACTAGTGCGTGCGGAGCTAGGCTCGACGCTACGTCTTCTTTATAGTCCGGAGACTCGCGCGTGCGGAGCTACGCTCGACGCTACGTCTTATTTAAAGTCCGTGGACTAGTGCGTGCGGAGCTAGGCTTGACGCTACATCTTCTTTATAGTCCGGAGACTCGCGCGTGCGGAGCTAGGCTCGACGCTACGTCTTATTTAAAGTCCGTGGACTAGTGCGTGCGGAGCTAGGCTCGACGCTACGTCTTCTTTATACTCCGCAGAGTGCGCGCGAAGGCGTCCCCCCGCTGCGTCTTATTTATACTCCGTAGAGTGCGTGCGGAGCTAGGCTCGACGCTACGTCTTATTTAAAGTCCGTGGACTGGTGCGTGCGGAGCTAGGCTCGACGCTACGTCTTATTTATAGTCCGCAGACTCTCGCGTGCGGAGCTAGGCTCGACGCTACGTCTTATTTAAAGTCCGTGGACTGGTGCGTGCGGAGCTAGGCTCGACGCTACGTCTTATTTATAGTCCGCAGACTCTCGCGTGCGGAGCTAGGCTCGACGCTACGTCTTATTTAAAGTCCGTGGACTGGTGCGTGCGGAGCTAGGCTCGACGCTACGTCTTATTTATAGTCCGCAGACTCTCGCGTGCGGAGCTAGGCTCGACGCTACGTCTTATTTAAAGTCCGTGGACTTTGTTCTGCTCAGCGCGGACAGAGGATGTTCTGGGAACAGCAATCTTTATTGAACTCCCGTTTGCGCGGGCGAGCATCGCCTAACCACAGGCTGGTGGCTCTACGCCTGCTGTCCTGCTTCTAGGCGTAGTACCGCCGCAACCTGTCCGCGTTCCATGTGTGCCGGAAGGCCTGTCCTTCGAGCGTGGCGAGGCGGTACGCCCCCTTTGGCAATGCCTCCGTTATGATGTACGGGCCTTCCCACTTGGACTCCAGCTTGCCAACGGTTTCCGCCTGGAGCGCCACTCTGAGGACGAGATCCCCAGGCTTGAACCCCCGCGGGCATATAGAGCGGTCCCGAGTACGCATTGCCTGCCGCGCGTACTTCTCGACATGGTGGGCTGCGTCTGCCCGTACCCCGTCGAGGAGGTCCAAGGACACCCGGCGCTCCTCTTCGGGTGCTTGGACGAGGACCCTTCGCGAGCCGGCCTTGATTTCTTCGGGCGTCACCGCCTCGTCACCGAAAAGGAGCTTAAACGGCGTGAATCCCGTTGGGCGCGTTACCGTTGTGCGAAGCGACCATAGGACGCTGTGAAGCTCGCTTGGCCACTTGCCCTTTGGCAATCCAACCAGGCGCTTTTTGATGGCGGCCGAAATGGCGCCATTCGCCCGTTCGACCGCCCCGTTGGACTGGGGATGTCCTACCGAGGCGAATCGGAGGGTGATGCCCATGCTGGCACAATAATCTTTGAAGAGGGTGGCGTCGAACTGCAGGCCATTGTCGACCGTGAGCTCCCGAGGTACACCGAAGCGACATATGATGTTTTGCCATAGGAAGCGCTGGATGGCCGCCGAAGTTACTTTGGCCAGAGCGATCGCTTCTGGCCATCTGGAGAAATACTCCAGCGCGACTACCACGAACCGGAGATCCCCTGGAGCTCGGGCAAGTGGTCCTACTATATCGAGACCCCAGCGCGCCAGTGGCCACACCGGGGGAATTGGGTTGAGGCTCGTCGGGGGCCTGCGGATGATGCGCGCCATCCACTGGCACCCTTGGCACCGACGGACGAGGTCCTGGGCGTCGGTGATGGCGGTCGGCCAGTAGAAGCCTTGTCTGAACGCCTTGCCGACTAATGACCTCGGCGCCAGGTGGGATCCGTATACGCCCGCGTGGATTTCCGCCAAGAGTTCCTTTCCCTCCTCCGTCAAGAGGCAGCGCAGGAGCGGCGCGCAAACCCCTTTCTTGTAGAGTGTCCCTTCGAACACCTGGAAGGACCGTGCGCGGTGCTGCAAGCGTCGCAGCTCAGCAGGGTCCTCCGGCTCGGCGAGGCCTTGTAGGAAATTGAAAATGGGCTCTCGCCAATCTCCTGGCCGATTAATGTGGTGGACAAGTGCCGCGTCCCGGTTGTCCTGCGCGATGGCCGCCTTTGCTAACACCTCGTAGAATGCCCCCTCGGGGGGGGCAGTTGCTGGCTGGCCGCCTTGGCGAGGGCGTCGGCGTGCTCATTCTCCGCCCGGGGGATGGCCTTGATGGTGACACCCAAAAAGTGCCTTTCCCTCGCCCTCACCGCCGCGAGGTACTTGGCCAACTCAGGGTCCTTGGCTTGATATGACTTGTCCACATGGCCGGCCACCAAGCGCGAGTCCGTGCGGACCAACACCCGTCTCACGCCGACTGCCTTGAGCTTCGCCAGGCCAAAGAGCAGAGCCTCGTATTCGGCCGTGTTGTTGGTGGCGGGGAAGGCAAGGCGCGCCGAGTACAGCAAGCGCTGTCCTTCGGGCGTGACGATCACCGCTCCTACGCCCGCGCCGGCGACGCTGTAAGCTCCATCGATTGTAAGCGTCCAGACGGGATCATCGTGCGTCTGGACGGGTTGAGCCGGCGGGGTCCATTCGGCGAGAAAATCCGCCAGGACTTGGGATTTGATTGCCGTCCGCGAAGCATATGTCAAGGAGAAGGGGGCGAGCTCGGCAACCCATTTACCGATACGCCCTGTGGACTCCTTGTTGTGTAGCATCTCTGCCAGGGGGAATGAGGAAGGCACCGTGATCGGGTGGGCCAGGAAATAATGCCGAAGCTTTCTGGAAGCCATGACCAGCGCGTAGGCGAGCTTCTCCAGCTCCGTGTATCTTGTCTTGGCGCCTTGGAGGGCTTCGGAGACAAAGTAGACGGGCCTCTGCATGGCGCCTTCCTCTAAGACGAGGACGGCGCTGACCGCGGTGGCTGACGCGGCCAGATAGAGCAGGAGGGGAGCCTCTGGTGCTGGGGCGACCAGAGTGGGGAGGCTTGCCAGGTGCTGTTTGAGCTCGTTGAAGGACTTCGCGCAATCTCCGTCCCAACTAAACCCATCGCACCCACGGAGCGTCTTGAAAAATGGCAAGCCCCGCTCCGCCGCCCTGGATAGGAAGCGGCTTAGCGCTGCCATGCGGCCCTCCAGCCTCTGGACCTCCCTCGTAGTCTTGGGCGGCTCCATGCCCAAGATGGCGTCCACTTTGTCGGGGTTCGCCTGGATGCCCCGTCCGGAGACGAGGAAACCCAGGAGCTTGCCCGCCTGTACCCCGAAGACACATTTGTCGGGGTTGAGTTTGATGCCCGCCTTCCGGAGGTTGTCGAAGGTTTCCTGGAGGTCCCGACCATGCAGGGCAAGCTGGCGAGTTTTGACCACTACGTCGTCGACATAGGCTTCAACGTTCCTCCCGAGCTGGGCAGCCAAGGCAATGGCGACGAGGCGGGTGAAGGTAGCGCCTGCGTTCTTCAAGCCAAAGGGCATTCGGACGAAGCAGAACGTCCCAAGTGGTGTGATGAAACTGGTCTTGTCCTCGTCGTCTTCGGCCATGTACACCTGGTGGTAGCCGGAGTAGGCGTCCAGGAAACTCATGAGCTCGCACCCAGCAGTGGCGTCAACCAGTTGATCGATGCGCGGCAAGGGGTAATTGTCCTTCGGGCACACCTTGTTGAGTGCCGTGAAGTCGATGCACATGCGCCAGGCCCCGCTGGCCTTTTTGACGAGCACCGGGTTAGCGAGCCACTCTGGATGGTGGACCTCGCGGATGACCCCGGCGCGAAGAAGCTTCGCCACCTCTGCTTTGGCCGCCTGCTGCCGATCCATCGACATACGCCGAAGCCTTTGCTTGACTGGCTTGGCGTCGGGGCGGACCGCCAAGCGATGCTCGATTACTGCTCGGTCCACGCCCTTGATGTCCTCCGGGGACCATGCGAAGATGTCGACGTTGTTCTGAAGTACTCGGAGCAGATCCCGCTCGACCCCCGGTGGGAGCCCTTCGCCGATGGACACAAACTGTCCCTCCGCCTGGAGCGGCACCTTCTTGACTCCGCCTTCGGGCCGAGGCTTGGGCGTCCACCCGGGGGCGGAGGGCCCCTCGCCGAGTGCGCCGGAGAGGGCATGCACCGGGCGATGCGGAACGCGGCTGCCGCCTTCGGCACGTCTGGCCAAGTCCTGGTCGCCGAGGATGGTGATAATACCCTCGGGGCCCGGGAGCTTCATACACAAGAAGGCGTGGTGCGGGATCGCCTCGAAAGAGTTGAGGGCGGGTCGCCCCAGTATGGCGTTGTAGGGGTGGGGGAGATCTACAACATCGAAAATAATGTGCTCTGTCCGGATGTTACCTTTGTTGCCCTCCTGACGGAAGGTGACCGGAAGGGACACGTGCCCCAAGGCCTGCAGCGGTTGACCCCCGAAGCCTTGAAGTGGAGCTCCGGGCTGTTCTAGCCGGCTTCGGGGTATTGCCATGTGGTCGAGGGCTTCTGCGAATAAGATGTTCGCGGAGCTTCCCCCGTCGACAAGGACGCGCCTGACTTCACAGCATGCTATGTGAGTCTGAATGACTAGAGGGTCCTGGTGGGGGTACTCCACGCCCCTGGCGTCGTTCAAGTCGAAGGTGATGTTGCGGGGCGGCATCCACAGTTGCGGCTGCTCCCCGGGGGCTTTTGAAGAGGAGCCTCCGGTGATGACGTTGATGGTGCGATGCTGCGCACTTTCCATTGCGGTGGCTCGCATGGGGTTATCCCTTGGGTGCCCTATGTGGGCTCCGGCGGGGGGCCGAGGAGGAGTAGCCCGAGATCCGGCCGTCACCCTCCGCAGCTCCATCACCGCGGTGCATGCCCTTGTGCGATGATCGCCGTAGCCGTGTACCTCGCACCACTTGCCATAGTGCAGGAGCTCTTGCTCTGCGTGGGGTTGGTCGCCGTAAGCAAGTCCGCCTTGCGATCCCCGACCCCCTCTCCGCGAGGCGGGGTCGGGTCCTTGGCGGGTGCTCTTGGTGTCGAGGACGTGATGGGCCGCCTGCGACCGGCGCTGGCGGCGCCGAGGTTTAGGCCTGCTCCTTGAAGAGCCGTCCTGTACCCCAGCCTCACTGCCTCGGGGTGGGCCTCCTTGGGGCTCTCGGCTGCGGCCCGGCTTCGAGGAGGGACCACCCGCCCCGACTTCGCACGGGGGGCGCTCCTCATGGGCGAGGCCGAGGGTGGTAATGCTGCGCCTTCGCGCATCCTCCTCCGCCCGTGCGTACTCGTCCATTTTGTCGAATAGCTTGGCGACGGTCTTGATTGGCCTCCGCGCACTGTACTCGGCCATCGGGCCCGGGCGAAGGCCCTGGATGGCTGCATTAACGACTGTGGTTTCATTAAGATTGTTTACCTGGCATCGAATCTTGGCGAAGCGCTTGAAGTAGCCCCGGAGTGTCTCCGAGGGTTTCTGCTTTACAGCGAAGAGCTGGTCCGCTTCGATTCGCTCGTCATAGTGCCCCTGGAAGTTGCTATGAAGGCGGGCGCGAAGCTGCTCCCACGCGCAGATGGAGCCTGGCTCTATGGTAAAGAACCAAGAGAGCGCCGCTCCTTGTAGCGCGAGGGGGAGTCCCTTGGCCTTCGTGGTGTCATCTCCGCCCGCGGCTTCGATCGCGGTTTCGTATACGCGCACGAACTCACGGGGGTCCGTGTCGCCTTTGTACGAGTCGATGGCGCTAGGAAACTTGAAGTCTTCGGGCCATGCCGCCTGCTGCAGCCCTGCCGAAAGCGGGGACTCCGGATCCACACGCCGCAGCGGCACGCGGCTAGACGTGGGGGCTTCATGACTGTCCGCCCGCTCCGGCGCGGGCTCGGACGTGATTGCTGGCGCGGCCTGCTGACTCCGAGCCTCTTGTATATTTCTGACGGCTCCGCGAAGGTCCCCCAGCTCCCGCTGGAGCGCGTTGAGAGCCGCCAGCAAGGCGCCTTCCGTCGCCGGTGCGGGCGGGGTCGCCGGCGCTTCCGACGGGCGGATCGGCGCGGGGACGACCGCGGCGCGGGGTCCCGAGCTGCCGGCCGCTCCGTCGTGGCTACCTCGGACCGCCCGGTCCGCGCCGCCGGCGAGGGTTGCAGTGGGGGTGGCGAGGTCGGCTGTCGTTGCGTCGGCGGGGTCGGTTGTCGCCGCACCTGTGTCGACGTCTTCGACCGCGGGGTCCGTCCTCGCAACGCCGGTGGCGGGGTTGGTCGCCGCGGTGCCGGTGACGAGGTCGGTCGTCGCGGTGCGAACGTCGACGTCTTCGGCCACCGCGCCTGCATCGCCACCCGCATCCGCCGCTGCCGATGCCGAAGCCCTGGTACTCATACGGCGCTCCGGCCCGGCCGCCTTCTTTCCCTTCGCCGCGGCTGGTGAAGCTTTTTTCGGTGCCATCTTTTTCTTCGGTCTTCAGGCTTGTCTCCGTCCTCCCCACGGACGGCGCCAACTGTTGTGGCTACAGACCAAACAGAGAGAGAGATGGTAGTGGAGAGTGATGAAGATAAGTGTCCTGGCCTCCGGGTCCTCCCCATGGCTTACTCATATATACACACACATGAGGAGTGCTTTTACAGCGATACCCTTACACCTGGTTATCCCTCTGGGGGCAGTTATGTCATTACACATGGTCTATTCTGGGCCTTACAATCTCCTATCAGGCCTGCTGGGTTTAGGTGGGAGCCACCCCTACGACAACTATAGTGTGTACTATAATCGACTAGTAACTCTACTTTAAAAAGATATTTTGTTTAAAAATTAGGTACTGTAGGTAAATCATTTATTATAGAAAAATAAATTTTAGAATTTAACATGAATTGGGCTGCAAGCTGGTCACTGGTCGATCAGTAATCAATACGAACAGACTAAATGTAGAGAGAGAAGGAATGCGACATATACTGCCAAGGGAGGATTCACCATTTGTGCATGGCCCGGGTTGACTCGGTCTGCCTTCTCATCGCTTGTTTCCTTGAGCCAAATAGCCAAAGCAAGAAGGACGAGCCAGCATTAAGGCCAAGTGTCAAGTGTGTGAATTTAATTAAGAAAAGGGGGAGTGCAAATATGCAAGCCCGGTATTTCAGAGATGCAGTTCTTATCCCGTGAAAGTCTAAGGCTTGTTCGTATTGGCCATTACCTTCTTTCATCTAATAGGTCCAGGCGGCTTCAAACTCCGCACTGATAATTACAAAACGACAAGCAGACAGCTGGCATGTTAGTAAATATTTTTACGCAAGGTTTTCCCAGTGTACACGTGATGCAAGAAGAGGAGGCTTCAGCAGAAAATGCTCAGTTCAACCATTCCTCTGCTGCCGCACCCTTTCTGCTCATGGTAAGCTATTGGCTGTGGTAAGCTCCACGGCATCCCTTAATCAATAAAGAGCTCATATTTCTTCCCCTTTATTCTCTTAATTCATGCCTCATTTGCATGCCGTGATCATGCAAAGGTAGAGCAAGTTTCATGATTGTTGTGCCCGTTTCTGTTGGACCGCTAATTGAAGAGATCCTGTTGGGATAGAACAATTTGTATCAACACGTAGCGTTCTCCTTCCGCAACACTCTGATCAGTGGTTTATCAATTGACCCATATTCAGGTACTTCTCTAGTTCTGATGGCTCTAATTCAATGGTAATTCTTCTTGTTTTTTCCTGAGCCATTCTACTTGTAGCCATTGACTGAACAAGCTTTCCTTTAACGAGCACGCACTTTCCTTTCTTTTTCCCTTTATGCAGTTGTGGCAGCGTGATCTGCCGTTTTCTCTTGGCGATTGACTGATAACCTCCTGCTATATATTTTCTGAAAGCAGTTACTTTTCATCTCCCTTGGGCTTAGTCCGTCGATATTTTAAAGTAGTGATGGGTTGATCAGTGGAGTAAACTGCTGGTGTATGCTGATTACCATGGAGTCTTAACATCGGCTGTTTTTTCTTGGTGGAAGATAGGTTTGTAAGGTAAGACTTCTAATTGTACTTCAGATATTCACATCGTTGTTTCCATGATGTTACTATAATGCAACATGTTATCACGACTTCTAGGCTAGCGTGTGAGAAATCAATTACAGTTAGTGATCTGGAAGATGGATCCGACAAAGAAGAGCCATACCTAGACGATCTATGTATGTTGTAATACAATTCTTTCTAAGGTCCAATATGTCGGATACTTACCCTCCAATCGAGTAAAACAAACCAAAAAGGGCACGTTAACTTATAGAATTAAAATAAATGTTAATTTGCAAACCAAAAATAAAATGGCAGAATGATAACTCAAGAACTCTCTCAAGAAGGTGTATTGATGGATGGAATTTAATCTTCAAGAGAAATATTCATTTCTTATACGTCCTTGTCACTAGGAATGATCAAGAAGAGAGAAATTGAAACAAGAAAGCCAAGCAAATAAAAAACGCAAGAAAGGATATATGGCACAACTCATTTAGGCAAACTTTTGATGTTAATTTCACTTGGAGAGCAATGTTTTATAGCCACTGGAGAACAGAACTCTAAACCTAAAACATACGTACACAAAGTCTTCAACACAAGTAAACCCTAACCCTAGAGTTTTAGTAGAAGCTCCTCACATCACACCAAGCCCTAACCAGCCACTTCTTAGTGGATAATGCCACTTATAAATAGAGAAATCAGGTAACCCACACATAAATAGGTTTTACATGTACACACACTTATACATTTTTTAAAGCATGACTTCCATGGCTTCAATAGCCTGATAAGACGCTCCATCCTCTAAGACATACCTAAACTACTTAGGCCAATGCCATGGATTTGTAAACCGCCACTCCACTCGGTATTAGATAATTTTCTCAATTGCTATCCACTGTTTTTCATAAAGATGCGATGCCCAATACCTCATCGCCAAGATTGTACACCTGCTTCAAGGCTATCACCACTTAAAATGCCTAAGTCCTATGTCATACTACATCACACCATAGTCCTTGATGTCCAATTACTTATCACCAAGATTGTTCACCTCCTCCAAAGGCCGTTACCACTTAAAACGCACAAGTCCAATTGACACACCACACGCAGATTCACCTCCTCCAAAGGCCGTTACCACTTAAAACACACAAGTCCAATTGACACACCACATGCAGATATTTGCCTCCTCACAATCATTATCTTTCTCTCATGTTTCTCCGCTTAAGATGATGTCTCACCCCAGACTTACACGACACGCCATGGCCTCTAGGCACCTCCCTACTATCGGCCTTGCCATTGACCGCATCAATCACCAAGTGCCCTGCATATCAAAGAACAAGCAATCAATATGAACACACATGATATGCACTTAAATCTCTGTTGTGGTTAGCACCAAACAGAAAAGGACAGGGGCTACAGGGAGATCACGGAGAGGCTGCCTGTAGCCTTGAACACCCTAGGAATGACAATAGAAGTTTGTGCTAGTATCTTAGAAGTTGGTGATGCCTGACTCTTTGCTAAAAAAGAATGTTCTGCCTTTTCCAATGGCGCACTTAGGCGAGTACTTATAGCCATAAGGGCTCAGTTACATAGATACCCCTATCTATCCCTATCTTTGTAGGGCTATACACGACCTTCTACTTGGAATTACCTAAACACCCCTACCTAAGTCTACTCTTCTAGGAGTACATATGCCATTTCCCTGGCCTTGTGCGCTTCACCTGTCCTGTTGGCGCTGTGGGCCGTTTGGGCTAAGGTGAGGGCCACTCCCCCAATAGTAGCATCTCATGATTGAGGGTCTGACTTTTTATGGGCCGAGACAATGCCTAATGCCTCTTGGCCCCTCCTTCCCTTCGGCCCACCGAAAAAGTGCTGGCACAAATTCCCACCCACTATGCTCTACGTGCGCTATCGAGTGGAAACCGCGAGGCAGAATGAACGTGGCGACGGTTGTCGAGCGCATGTGGTGACGGTTGGCTTTTCAGCTTTTGGGAGGCGATACGTTGTGTCAGTCCTAGAGTGGCGTATGTGTTGGATCGAAATCGGCAACAGAGGGGGGGTGAATGTTGCTTAAAAGAAATTTTTACCCCCAAAATACCCACTAGAGAAACTTCTCTCCAATAACTACAGAAAACTATGAAGAGAAATACTCATGCTCTCTGGAACTCTTGCTAACCACAAAAGAGAGGAAAGGCAGAGAAGAAGCCACCAAGAATAAAAGAGCACCAGCAAAACCCTAGTGGTCGGTTAGACCGGTGTGCAGTGGCCAGTTAGACTACCCACATACCGCCGGTCTGACCGGTCCCATAATGCCGGTTTGACCGCCTGCTTTAACCCGGTCTGACCGCTGAAGAAGAACCGGTCTGACCGGCCTTCGGGCAGACAGGGCTGCAGAAGACCAACTGCATAACTAAATTTTCAGGATCTGGCCAAATGCAGAGAATTAAGTAAGATTGTCCTGATTTTCTCTGGCCAAAAGATCAAAAACATGTTCTAAATAGCATAGAGAACTTAGAAATCATATAAATTCATTTCAAAAGCAAGAATCAAAGATTTGGGCTAAAATCTAAAAGAGAGTAGAGGATGAGGCTATTTTTCAGATTACTCAACATCCTCTAATTCTTTGCTCTAGAAACTTTGCAACCAGCTTAGCAAAGAGCTCAGGACTTTCCAAACCAAATCTCATGCCAAGTTATAGAGGGAATCAAGATATCCAAACATCCTCTGGCATGAAACCCTAGATTTTTCAAGAACAGGGGAAGAGGTGATGAGGGATTCAGATTTCACAAGAGATGGTTAATCTTCCATATGCTCTAGAAAATGGAATGGTCATATGGCCATGAATCTTTTCCATCATGGAGCTTTCAAGAAACATTCACACAAAGCCTCTAAATCATCTCAACACCAAAGCCAAACAAGAGAAATAGAGAGGAACACTGAAAACGAAATACATCACAGGGAGCAAGAAAAATTCAGTCCATCCAAATAAAGCCATCTCAGATTGATATTAAGGAAGAGAGATGAATGATTACATAGAGTATCAACTCATACCATCCCTACAACCCAATACATGATTAGAGAAATCAAAAACCCATACACCTCACACAGGGAAGAACATGCAACAGGAAAAAACCTCTCCTGCTCTCTCCCAACAACTCTCAACAACTAAAGCTCAAAGCAAAAGAGACTCCCAAAGCCATCAACCCCTCTCTCAAGTCATACTACATGCAGGAGACACCCCTCCTTTATATAGCCTTCCACTAAAGGGTTTGAAATTTGCTTTGCCCATTAAGCCTCAACAACTCCAATACTTTATCCATAATCCACTTCCTTTAGTGCAGTTTGCGTATTCACCAAAACGCCCCTCCTGCACCTTCCGGGAAACTTCCTCATTCCTTGCCTTCCAAGTCTCGCAGCTACCTCGAGCCCTCGCCGTCTTCGGCACACCTCGACCGTTCTGACCTCGGCACCACCTGCGCCTAGTCTGGTCCTCCGTGCCTCGCCACGACTTTGCCTCGACGTCCTGCAGCCATCACAGACAAGAAATACATTACATAGCACCGCTCAAAACATGTAATCACAATTAGCATCAATGCATCATACTTAAGCATGAAATTGCCCAAAAGCTCAAACGGGAAGAAGAATATGCCTCAAGTCCGACTAACCAAACCCGACTGAGCCAAATGCCATCATGGCACGAAACGCACAAACCAAACTCAATATCTCCAGAACACTTGTCAATTACTCATCACAAACATGGGGTCATAACCACATGGTCTCTCAGTATGCCTCCTTGACTCATGTGCTCATCTTAGTAGTGCCAATTGGGTTGGCACGCAAGACCCCCAAGGGTCGTTCGGTCGTGGCAGTGGGTGTGGGTGCATGCGTGGCACCGGTTGGTTTCTCGGTTTGTGTGCAATGAGGCGTCACATTTTCCCTGGCTAGGTGCGCAGTTTATACTCTGTAGACTTTGCATGGGGCCTGTCAATCCCACACTTTATTTATACTTCATAGAGTTTGGCGCAGAGCCCGTCGACTTCGCGCTCTATTTATACTCTGTAGAGTGGTCCGAGACGCATGAGGGTCTCGGCGCTTTATACTCTGTAGAGTTTGGCACGGAGCCCCTAGGCTCTGCGCTCTATTTATACTCCGTAGAGTTTGACGTGGAGTCTAGGAGCTCCGTGCTTTATTTATACTCCATAGAGTTTAGCGCGGAGCCTAAGGTTTCCACGTCTTATTTTAATCAAGCAGAGGAAATAGTGTTTAGGGGGTCAACTAGATGCTTTATTGCCCCCATTTGCATGGGTACGCTTTTGATTAAAAAATGTACATGTGCACCCGTGAAGGCCACCGCTCCACTGATGGCTATGCATAGTATTGGCGAAAACGCTCACCATTCCATGTGTGTTTGAGGCAGATGTCATCAAGGGTTGAGAGGTGATATGAACCCAACCGTAGCGAGGCGGTGATTATATAGGGTCCCTCCCATTTAGATTCTAGCTTGCTTGCCATTGTGGCGTGGAGCAATTTCTTGAGGACGAGGTCTCTCATCGAGAGGCTCGGTGTCTAGACCTTATTATATGATGTCATTGTCATGCGGAGGTACTTCGTGATGTTGAGCATGGCCTGCATTCGATCTCCATCGATGAGGTTGAGTGACACGTGATGTTTGTTCAATGTTCGGGGGTTATCACTTTGTGGGATTTTGCCTCGAGTTCCTCTAGGGTCATGGCCTCATCCTCATAAAGCAACCGGAACGGGGTGAAGCCTGTCGGGCAAGAGACCTTGGTTCTCATTGACCAGAGGACCTTCGATAGCTCTTCGGGCCACTTTCCCTTGGGGAGGCCTACCAACCGCTTCTTGATGTCGTCGGAGATGGCGTCGTTCGTGCACTCGACAGCCTCATTGGATTGCGGGTGCCCCACCGAGGCGTAGCACACTTTGATGCCCATGCACTCGCAATACTCACAAAATGCATCTTCTTTGAACTGCAAGCCATTGTCGATAGTTCTCTCTAGGGACTCCAAAATGGCAAATAATGTTCTGCCATAGGAACTTCTGGGTTGCTATGAAGGTAATCTTGGCAAGAGGTATGTCTTCGACCCATTTGGAGAAGTAGTCATACGTGACAATAATGAATCGACGATCTCTCGAGGCATGTGGTAATGGGCCAATGATGTCGATCCCCCACTGAGTCAACGACCACACAGGGGGAATTGGTTAGAGGGGAGTGGGTGGGGCGTGCAAGAACCGTCCCATCCATTGGCATCCCTAACACCGCTGGGCCACCTCCTTGGCATCAGACGCTACTGTTGGCCAGTCAAAACCTTGCCGGAAGGCTTTTTGAGTGAGGGCTCTAGGGGCTAAATGGGATCCGCATAGTCCGACACGCATTTCTACGAGCAACACCTGGCCTTCGTGCTGCGAGAGGTAGCGAAGAAGCGGAGCGTAGACCCCATGCTTATAGAGGATGACGTCAACTAGTTTGAAGGTTCTCTCTCGGTGCATCATCCTCCGCCCTTGGACATGGATCATCTAGTTCTTCACTGCCCTGCAGGAAGGCAATGATGGGCTATCTCTAGTCGTTGTCTTGGATGACATGCAATACTCTGGCAGCTGGCAGTTCGGGGGCACTAACGTGGAATTTAGTACTTTGAAGAAGGCCCCTATAGGTGGCTCTCTCCCTTGGTTGGCAAGTTTTGTAGCGTGTCTGCTTCGGCATTGTCGACCCATGGTATGGACTTGATGGAAATTCCGAGGAAATGCATTCCCTCATGCGGACTGCTGCGAGGTACTTGGTCAAGTCAGGGTCCTTGACTTGATAGGTCTTGTCAATATGTGACGCAAGGAGGCGGGAATCACTGCCCTGAGGGCCTTTGCCTTACACAACCCAAACAGGAGGGCCTCATATTCTGCTATGTTGTTGGTTGTAGGAAAAATGAGGCGTGCAGCATAGGCGAGGCTTTGTCCTTTTGGTGTCATGACGACAGCCCCCACACCGGCCCCGGTGGAGTAGTAGGCCCCGTTTGTGTGCAGAGCCCACACTGGCTCCAGAGGTTCTTCGCAGGCTTGCTGGCCCCTAGGAGTCCATTCGGTGACAAAATCTACCAACACCTGGGACTTGATGGTGGTTCGCACCACATACGTGATGGAGAATGGGGCAAGCTTAGCTGCCTATTTGCCAATGCGGCCAGTTGATTCCTTGTTAAGATGCATCTCCCCCAGAGGGAAGGATGAGGGTACTGTAATGCTATGCGCCATGAAGTAATGCCCTAACTTACACGAACCTATGAGTAGAGCGTACGCGAGCTTCTCTAGCTCAGTGTACCGTATATTCACTCCTTGAAGGGCCTCTGACATGTAGTATACTGGCCACTACACGGGGCCTTCCTCTAGTACAAGTACCACACTAATAGCGAGGGGGTCGTTGCTAGGTACAACAAGAGTAGAGCCTTCGGTGTCAGGGACATAAGGCGGGGGAGCTTGGCGAGGTACTCCTTTAAGTCAAGCTCCCCCGCCTTATGTCCATCAAAAATCACTTGAGCCACGTAACGTTTTGAAGAAAGGCAACTCACGCTTTGCCCCTAGAGAGAAAATGACTGATGGCGGCTAGGCGGCCTGCTAGCCTCTAGGCCTCCCGGGTGGTCTTCGGGGCTTCCATGGTTAATATGGCATTGATCTTATTGGGGTTAGCCTTGATTCCTCGCCCATAGACCAAGAACACTAGGAGTTTGCCTACTTGAACCCTACACACACACTTTTCTAGGTTCAACTTTATGCTAACTCGGCAAAGGTTGTCGAACGTTTCCTGAAGGTTCTCTTGGTGGGTCACCGCTCGGAAGCTTTTCACAATGATGTCGTCCACATAAGCCTCGACATTCCACCCCAACTATAATGCAAGAACGAGTGCGATGAGTCTTATGAACATAGCTCCAACATTTTTCGGCCCAAACGGCATTCGCACGAAGCAGTACGTGCCGCCTGAGACAATAAAGCTTGTTTTTGCCTCATCCTCCTTTGCCATCAGTACCTGGTGATACCCAGAGTACACATGTAGGGAACTCATCATTTCGTATCCGGTCATCGCTTGACTAGTTGGTCGATGCACAACAGCGTGTAATTGTCCTTGGGCATGCCTTGCTGAGGTTGGTGAAGTTGATGCACATGCGCTAGGCTCCATTGGACTTCTTCACTAGCACTGGGTTGAAGAGCCATTCGAGGTGGACTAATTCCCTGATGACGCTAGAGGCCTCCAACTTGGCCACCTCCGCTTTGGTAGCCTCTTGGCGATTGAGGGACATCTGCCTTAATCGCTGCTTAATTGGCTTCGTATCAGGGTGCACCGGCAACTCGTGCTCGATGACGGAATGCTCAACTTCCCAATGTTGTTGGTTGACCATGCGAAGATGTCTGCATTCTTGCGAAGTACGGCCATGAGTTTTTGTTCTTCCTCGGGGGTGAGATCAGCTCCAATTGATAGCCGCTTTATTGGGTCCTCTGGGAGGAGCGGGATCATTTTCACGTCTCCACCTGGCTTCAGCTTGGGTGTCCATTTGGAGGCCGTAGGCACGATCTGGCCCTCACTCATGGCATGAACCTTCCGATACAGGCTTTGTGCTCCTACTTCAATGTGCCGTGAGAGATCCTAGTCGCCCCACACCGTGACGATTCCCTGGCCACTCAGGAGTTTCATACACAGGTAGTTGTGGTGTAGGATCACACTGAAAACAATGAGGGTGGCCCTGCCTAGAATGGCATTGTACAGGTACTGGAGGTCCATGATCTCGAAGGTGATGACTTCGAGCCTACTTGGTGGTCCCTGCTTGAAGACAATTTCCAAATCAATCTACCCTAGTGCAGTGACTGGCTATCCTCAGAAGCCTTGCAGGGGTACTCCTGCTAGTTGCAGTCTACTTCGTGGGAGTCCCATTTGGTCGAAGGTAGTTGTGAAGAGAAGGTTTGTGGAGCTACCTCCATCAACAAGGACCCTATGCACATCGCAGCCCACAATGTTGGTAGTCAGCACTAATGGATCTTGCTGTGGGAAATCTACACCTACGGTGTTCGCTGCCATGAATGTGATGTCGGCCTGGGCCCACGCCAAGGCTGTTTGCATGGGGTATGCAGCGACATGGTGCACCCGTCGTGTGTAGGCTCTACGCTGTCAATTAGAGGGAAACTCAAGGGCTAATCCTCCGGTGAAAGGGTGAATCACCCTACGGGGAAAGCTTCGCGGCCCTAAATTTGTAACACTGTTGGAGGCACTAGTGCCAGGGGAGCTTCGGTGTGTTGCTGCACTGAGCAATTACAAGTGCTCTTACTTCCTAGGCATGCTCCCTAGTTATGCTCTCGCAGAGGGCCGCAATGGAGGTGCAGTCACGGGTGAGATGGACTCCACGGCCATGGACCTCGCACCAAAGCCCTTGCTGACACCCATCCTCGCAACCTCGCCCCTTCCATGTCCTTGGCCCCTTCGGCCATAACCTCGGCCTCCGTGGCGTTACCTTCGTCAGTTCCTTTGATGCTGAAGACGTATTTGGAGTGAGCCCTCTTTGCTGCTTGTGACTTGACTCCTCCCTAGGGGGCCCCTAGGGCAACCTTTGCTTCGGAGGTCGTTGACTTCGCCTTGGCCTCCCACCACGTGGCATCTTCCTCCACCCTGGTGTATTCCTCTATTTTGTTGAAGAGCTTGGCCACCGACTTTATGGGTGTTCGCGTATTGTACTTGATGAGTGAACCTTTTTGGAGACCTTGAATGGAAGCGTTGATAATGGTGGTGTCATTGATGCCTCTGATCTGGTAGCGAACCTTGGCGAAGCGCTTAAAGTAGGCTTGTAACTTCTCTCTCAGCTCCTGCCTTACTACGAAGAGTTGGTCGGTGTCCGTGCGCTTCACATAATTACCCTGAAAGTTATTGTGCATAAGGCTCCGAATTTGCTCCCATGCGTACACAAAACCTGGGGCGATGGTAAAAAACCAAGAAAGCACCACACCTTGGAGGGCAAGGGGCAGCCCCTTGGCCTTCGTCGTATCATCGCCCCCTACTGCTTTAATCACCATCTCATAGATGTGCAAAACTTCACCGAAGTCCGTTTCACCTTTGTATGGCTCCACAGTGGGCACCTTGAAGTCCTCCGGCTAGCCGCTCTGCTGCAACCCTGTGGAGAGAGGTGACTCCAGATCCACACAGCGAGAGGTTTCCATGCGGGTCTGTCGATCCTCTACCTTGGCCATGGTTACCTCCTCTTCTACCAAGATGGGGCTGCCTGGGTTCGGTTCTCCCTTATCTCGTACATGGCTCACCGCAGGTCTGCCGCTCTTGCTATAGTGTGCCACAGATTGCCTCAAAGGCATCTCTGCTTGTACCTACACTTGTATTATCTATCCTGATCTTCGTAGGGGTACACACGTCCTTTCAGCTACTTGGAATTACCTAAACACCCCTATCTAAGTCTACTCTTCTAGGGGTACATATGCCATTTCTCTGGCCTTGTGGGCTTCACTTGTCTTGTTGGTGCCGTGGGCCGTTTGGACCAAGGTGGAGGCCACTCCCCCAACACTCTCATTAGTACAACAACACATGCATAGACTCGTGCCAAGACTCACACCACCAAAACCAACTCAACTCATTCTTAGCACAAGCCGATATGACTGCCAACCAATGATCGGTTATATCGCTAACAACCTACTCTTGGAAAAATGGGACCGGTCAGACTGCAGCACCCATGCTGGTCCGACTGCTCAACACCCACTAGTCAGACCACCATGCATTGGTAGGATAGGCTGTTGGTCGGTCTGACTACTAGCCAAAGATCAGTCAGACCGCAAGCTGGTTACATTGTCAGCTGGTCTGATCGCTAGCCAAAAACCAGTTAGACCACCGCCACTCTGACAGCAAAAACCAAAGATCAAATGACACAAAATCAAACTCAAACATCGACAACAAAACATAAGCAAAATTAAAACGTCATCACCATCATGGGGTACATGATCTTACACAAAACCTACGGTCTCTCTATTGTTGCAGATCCGTACTCTCACTATATTAAGTTTTTTCAAAATGTAAACCGCAAGGTAGTGATACCTCAATAAATGACAATTTGCAGAAACAAAAATGGAAGGGCAAAAATTCTCCAAAAAAAGGAAGGGCAAAATACTAACACAAAAGTTGACAACTCAAATCCTCAATAACCTACCGTACTAATCAATTTGTCAAACACCACCGTGGATCTCTTTTCTTGAACCTTTTGGACGTAAGTTGATTGGAAAAGCTACAGTCATGATAGCATATCCTCATCCACATGGACTGGCATTATGCATGATTTGCTATTAGAACCCCCCGCAAAAAAGAAAAACTATAGGAATACAAAGTGTGAAAGCGATAAGCCGGGCATACAATTGTTTACCTTGAACACGTTTTTACCAAGTGTGGAAGTAATGTACAAATATTAAAAACTTACTTTTAATACGTTTACAGCGTCGTATAACTTCACAACTAGGTCCCCCAATTTTCTAGACATGCACCAACAAATGTGCTGTGCAAAAGCTAAAGGGCGTATAAAGACATTATTGGAGTTCCACAGCTTAGTTATTGAACTTATTCGAAATGTAAAAGGTAAAGATTTGTGGATCTCTGTGACAAAGATATATGTTTAGTGAACCATGTGTAATTTTCATAATGTCCTAACATAAGTTGTGCATTCATTGCCAGCCAGAGAGTTTGCCATTCTCTGAAATAAATCGCCTGGTATTTTTGGTGGATCTCCTTCATCAAGCTTGTTTGATGGCAAGCATACTGGATTCTCTGGTTGGATCATGTGCCAAGAAGTTGCAAGATATAATTATAGAGGAGGCAATACTCATTCTAGGAGTAAAAGAAGAGCTCAGAGAACTACAGCAAACAACGAAGCAAATACAATGCTTTCTTAATGATGCTGAGCAAAGGAGGACAAAAGACCAAGCCGTTAACAGCTGGATTGGTGATTTGAGAGATGCTATGTATGATGCTGATGATATTATCGACTTGACAAGATTTGAAGGAAACAAGCTGCTAGCAGACTACCGTTCATCTTCATCATCAAAAAAGTCAATTGCGTGTACTGGCTTATCATTTTTATCTTGCTTTCCTAGTGTTCCGAGACGTCACGAGATTGCTGTTCGGATCAGGGACTTCAACATTGAACTTAAGAAGATTTCAGAGCTGGGTAAAAATTTTTTACAGCTTCAGAATGTGCAACCTAAAGCAGAAGTTTCTGAACCAAACCAGATGAAAAGTTGCCCCCTTGTGGAGCCTAATCTTGTGGGAAAGGAAACTTTACATGCTTGCACAAGATTGGTGGAATTAGTGCTTGCACATAAGGAAAAGAAGACCTACAAGCTTGGTATTGTTGGAACAGGCGGGGTTGGAAAGACAACTCTAGCTCAGAAAATATATAATGACCACAAAATAAAAGGAACCTTTAGCATACAAGCATGGATTTGTGTTTCTCAGGAGTACTCTGGAGTTGACCTCTTGAAAGAAGTTCTTCGAAATTTTGGGGTACATCAAAAGCAAGGTGAAACTGTAGGAGAGCTCAGCAACAAGCTTGCATCAGCCATTCAAGAAAAAAGTTTCTTTCTTGTATTGGATGACATCTGGAAGCCTGAGGTATGGACTAATCTACTGAGAACTCCATTACACGCTGCTTCTACAGGAATACTTCTGGTAACAACTCGACATGATACAGTTGCACAAACTATTGGGGTAGAACATATGCATCGAGTTGAATTGATGTCAACAGACATAGGATGGGAGCTGCTGTGGAGGAGTATGAACATTAGTGAAGAGAAAGAAGTGCAAAACCTGCGGGATTTAGGGATGGAGATTGTACGTAAATGTGGTGGCCTTCCTCTCGCAATCAAGGTTACTGCTAGTGTTCTATCAACTATAGAGAAAGCTGAGAATCACTGGAGAAAGTTTATAAACAAAAGCGCTTGGTCTATGAGCAAGCTTCCTACCGAGGTGAGAGGAGCTTTGTATTTGAGTTATGATGAGCTACCACATCATTTGAAGCAATGTTTCCTCTATTGCACCTTATATCCAGAAGATAGGTATATTTATCGTGATGACCTTATCAGGTATTGGGTCGCTGAAGGTTTTGTTGAAGAGCAAGAACAAACAATTCTAGAAGATACAGCTGAAGAATATTACTACGAGTTGATATACAGGAATCTCCTTCAACTGGATCCTTTATATGTTGACCATCGTAGGTGCAAAATGCACGATCTTTTAAGGCAGCTTGCTGAACATTTATCAGGAGATGAATTTTTTTGTGGTGACCCACAATCACTTGAGGCTAAAAGTTTATCCAAACCACAACGTATTACAATTAATACTAACAAGGATTCTATAATACTCCCCAATGTGGAGCAGATTAGAGCAAGGACTTTGATTATTCGTTGTGGCAAACCACCAAGTATTGAAAATACAATTTTTAGAATACTTCCACGCATTAGAGTTTTGAATCTAAATGATTCAATTATACAAAATGTTCCAGATTGTATTGGAAGTTTGATCCATCTACGATCACTTGATCTTGACAGGACCGACATATCTTGCCTTCCAGAGTCTATTGGTTCACTTAAAAACCTTCTGATACTGAACTTGCAGGGTTGTAAATCTTTGCAGAGTCTTGCTTCGGCAATCACCAAATTGTGCAATTTAAGGCGCCTTGGTCTTGCTGGTACACCAATAAATCAAGTTCCCAAAGGGATAGGCAAATTGAAATTCCTCAATGATTTAGAAGGATTTCCTATTGGCGGTGGAAGTGGAAATGCTAAAACACATGATGGATGGAAGTTGGAAGAGTTGGGACATCTTGCACAGCTAAGGCGGCTTGATATGATTAAATTGGAAAGGGAAAATGGCCTTAGTACAGATTCAATGCTAGTAGACAAAAAGTATCTTAAAGTTTTACAACTATGGTGCAGTGAATGTACAGATGAACCATATTTAGAAGAGCATGTTAGCAACATTGAGAAGGTCTTTGAGCAGCTAATCCCTCCACACAACCTGGAAGATCTAGTTATCAGGAGATTCTTTGGTCGCAGGTATCCCACCTGGCTTGATACTGCCCATTTGTCTTCGTTGAAATACTTGAACCTCATAGATTACAACTCCTGTGTGCATCTTCCACCGATTGGGCAGCTACCCAACTTGAATTATCTGAGAATTGATGGAGCAGCCGTGATTACCAAGATCGGACCCGAATTTGTTGGCTGCGGGGTGGGTAATCCAGGATCCACAGAGGTGGTTGCTTTCCCCAAGCTTGAATCGTTGGTCATACGATATATGCCCAACTGGGAGAAGTGGTCCTTTGTTGAAGAAGCAGCAGTTGCGGAAGGGGGAGAGGACGGAGCTGCTGCGAAGCAAAAAGTGGAAGCCCCACCTCCAAGGTTGCAGTTGCTGCCTCATTTGAAGAAGTTGACACTTCAGGGCTGCCCCAAGCTGAGAGCTCTCCCACGGCAGCTTGGAGAGGAGGCCACCAGCCTGAGAGAGCTCTTCATAATAGGAGCAAGCTGCTTGAAGGTGGTGGAGGACCTTCCATTCCTATCTGAGAGACTTTTAATCGACGGATGTGAAGGCCTAGAGAGGGTCTCGAACCTTCCTCAAGCGAGAGAGTTGCGTGTAAACTTTTGTCCAAATTTAAGGCGTGTTGAGGGGTTGGACAGCTTGCAGCAGCTGTGGCTCGATGTGGATATGCAGGAGATCTCTTCCTTGTGGGTGCCCGGGCTTCAACACAAGCACCAACTGCTCTATGGTGAAGACCTGGATGTCTACACATGGCCTAGAAGCAGAAAGACATCCAAATAGATGGAAAAGGAGATACAAGGTACGGGCACTAATATGACATTAATTAGTTTCGTACGACTTAATTGAAATTCCCATCTAAATTTTGCACTCTTGAAGCCCAAAGTTGCTGCCTTGCTGTTGTTGGTTTGTGCTGGGAGCCTCTATCCAATTTCATGCTCTGTTCCATTCTGTGCAATTATTACTAGCATTCATTGACTTTCTTAGATGGAACATAGACTATCCGATCAATAGTTACTAGCCAAATTTTACACACAATTGTGCAGCTAGGTATACGATACATATATTTATATTTAAAAATAGAGTTATATTGCTCTATAAATCTAATGTGTATGATTGAAAATATAGTTGTATATATTTGTTATGCATAATTACATATTCTTGTTTAAACAAATACATGGTGCAGATCCGTCTTCTTCCTTTCACTAAATGCATGAATTGTTTTTAGTTTATCAGAGTGACCATGATAGCTCCTTTTAACATTGTTTTAATTAATTAATGGTTACAGTTCAATAATGTAATTGCGTGTATTTGAGAACGACATTTATTTAGTAGCAGAGGAAGGAGCTGTTAGAGCAAGTATAATAAGAGGCTGTTAGTAGGCTGTATGCTGAGGTGGAGGAGAGAGAGGAGGAGAGAGAAGAGAGGTGGGCTGTAAGTTTACAGCCAGCTGAAGCACAATAACCAAGAAACTTTGTGAGAGAAAGGGGTGGGTCATACAGCCTTCAGCTGGCTGTAAACTACTATATGAATGGGCTGATAAGTGGGCTGTAAGTGTCTATACAGTCAGCTGAAGGCTGTATTATTAGCCTTGCTCTTATACCTGCGTAAACCTGTCTTGGATGGCAAATGCCTTAGCTACTTAAAGCTCTTTTACCATTGTAACCCTCCAGATCGAACATGTGTGTTGGCTTATTAGATATGTCCAGCTGGGAGAAGTGGTCCTTTATTAGATATGGAGATGTTGCAAAGCAAAAGGTGGAAGCCCCACCTCCAAGGGTGCAGCTGCTGCCTCGTTTGATGGATTTGGAAATTGTGGATTGCCCCAAGCTAAGGTCTCCCAAGGCAGCTTGGGGAGGAGGCATTATTGCCTTTGGTGGGGAAGAAAGAAATAGCACTGGAGTTCGTCTGCACTGCTTGGCTGTTGGGTAACATACAGACATTAAACCTTGGATGCGTGATTTGTGGTGGATCATGCGTATAGGAGATATTTATGTTAGAATATCTAGCAAAAACGTGAGATAGGTGAACTTCTAATATCAGTCCTTTCCAGGATGCAACATTAGCTAGCCCCGGTTCTTGCCCAATTGTCGATTTGCCTTCTTTCGGCTTGTGACCAGTCGCAAGGCCTGGCCTAGCTCAAAATCTGCCTACCCATATCAGCTTAACCAGGCTATAGCAGGGTCTGGTCCAAGCCCAAAGATGCTTAGCTCTAGTTCAGCTAGGACTTTTCCTTTGGTTTTTTTAATGTTTGATAGGAGTGTAGGAAATGTAAATATTGCAAAACAACTCACTTATATTTGCATTGTCTTAGAAATTTTCTTGTTTACATAGCCATTCTTATTTTTATATGCTTGTTTATTTTGCAGGATGTTAATCTTGAAGCCTCGTCCAATTGAGTCATCACTGTATTATTTTTTCATCTTTTTTCACGATAGTTATTGCTCCATGCAAGACAACAAAATACAAAAAAAAGTTAAAAACATCAAAATCATAAAAAAATAAAAAAAGGAAAAAAAAGGAGAAAACTAAAAAAGGAGCTCCGCTTTACTGCTTGTTTGTTGTGTTTGGTGCTTTGTGTGATAATTTGTGTATTTTACTTTTCATTTTGTGGGTGGGTGTTTTTCTTTTCCTTTTTTAATGTTTTCTTTGTAGGCAGGTGGGTGGGTAACTCCGCCTATGTCATGTCATGTAACACTTGATGGCATAGCCGGTCCCAAGCCCGGAAAAAGGAGGAGGGAATAATTTTGTGTGTGTGTATATATATATATATATATATATATATATATATATAGGGAACGTATCCAGTGCTAATGTACTATTCGGTGCTAACATGTGAACTCCGCTTGTGAACCATCGGATGTACCCTGAACGGCCTGGATCTTTGAAGGTGGAAGCCCCATTCCACTTATACGTTTTTGCAAAAACAACCCTACCGGTTCGCAGTTTTTTTCCCAGCCCCCGCCGTTTCCCTTCTGCCCTCGATCCTATCCGCTCCTCACCGCAATCTCCGCTCCCCTCCCTCTCCCCTCTCGCCGCACTCCTTCGGCTCCCTCCCCGGTGGCTCCCCTCCTCGGCCCCCAGTGCCGCCCTCCCGCCCACGGTGGCTCCCTCCTCGGCCCCCGGCGCCGCTCCACCTTCTCGCCCCCGCGCCGCCTCTGCCGACGGTGCGGCCTCCCTCCACCACCGCCGACGGAGCAGCCTTCCTCCACCACCGCCGACGGTGCCGCCTTCCTCCACCACCGCCAACGGTACCGCCTCCCTCCACCACCGCCGACGGTGGAGCGGCGCCGACGACCTTCCAGACCCAACTAGGGCTTGGGCCGACGGTGCGGCCTCCCTCCACCACCTCCGCCCTCCTCCCGAAGACGGCGGCTGCGGCGGCGGCGGCTGCTGCGGGCCCGGCCCTCCGACGGTGACCCCGCGGCCCAGCGACGGCGACGAGGAACCCTACGCCATCCGACCTTAGCGGCGACGGCGGCTTCGTAGCAGCGTCGGCGGCGGCGGCTGCGGCCCTCCGACGGCGCTCACCCAACGCGGCCCTTCCGACGGTGACCCCGCGGCCCAGCGACGGCGACGAGGGACCCTGCGGCACGGCGGAGCTCGAGGAGGGAGCAGCAGACGCAGATTTTTGGTAGCAAGAGAAGCAATTTTTTGTGAAGTGATTCTGTGAAGCAATTTTTGTGAAGTGATTCTGTGAAGTGCATTCTGTGAAGTGGATTTTTGTGAAGTGATTTTGGTAGCACCCATTGCTCATATGTAATGTGTGCTCATATGTATTTTTTTGTGAAGCAATTCTGTGAACCAATTTTTTGTGAAGTGGATTCTGTTAAGCAATTTGTTGTATGCAGCAGGCAGGGGATTCTGTGAAGCAATTTGTTGTATGCAGCAGGCAGTGTGATTGTCAGTTGATTTCTGGAGATGATTGTCAGTTGAAATCAGAGTGTGTGCAACTGGTAGAAATTTTCTGGCATGGTCCTGGAGTCGGCAATGGTCGTGGGACCAAATTGCGACCAAATTTAACTCAACTTACAAGAGTATCAGACAATAATTAAATGCATTCAAATTGAAACAGTGGCACGTAATAACAAACATATTACGGCTGAAGCATGACAGATACCATGACAAACATATTTGCTAGATCCACCATTGCCATTTCCTGACATTATAACACAATAACACAGAGAGTATGACTGGAGTGTCGGATAACATAATAACATATTTGCTAGCACAAGCAAACTCATGATGAACAAAAGTTCCAGCTGAGAATAGTATGACTGGACTACGAATGGAGTGATGCCGCTCTTTTTCGGGGTACCACAATGAATTAACTGGTGGGGAGGTGAACTAATTTGAGCGATAGATTGTGTATCAAGATTTCCTTCTCTTGGCAATTCTAATGCCATGCTCTCATCGGCTACAGATTCCATGCCTCCTAACATAATAAAGTGTCAGAGGAAACAATAAAAAACATAATATAAATCTAATATAGGACCAGCAGGGGTGACAAAAAAATGAATTCTTATAGGAAATAAATGCAACATAATATAGATCACAAACAAATTAACTATCTGTTGGTATTTCTGTTGTTTGAGTTGATCCATGCCATTTGCTTGCCTGTTCTCGTGAGAAACTCTTGTCACCTGTAGATCAAAGCTTCTCAGGAAACAAGGTCTCGACCATTTTATAAATCTACATATCGAGGATCTAAGGCTGGTTCTGATCAAAGTGGGCGTTTTCACGCTGGTTCTGAGGGTAGCATGCAGCATTCTGTATCGTGATATGATAATGCAATTTGTTTTTTTTAATCTAATGCGGTACTCATTTTGATTATGCTGCTAACTTATTAACAGACTCAACTGGTAGTGTTAAAGAGGTCAAATCATGATTGGCTTAAGTGGAGTTAAAACTCTACTAGTCTCATCTAAATCGGAAGAAGACAAAGGTGCAATCAGATAGCTCGCGTGGGACATGCGTGCAAAAAAATAGATCTAAATCGGAAGAAGACAAACGTTGCAATCAGGTAGCTCGCGCGGGACATGCATGCAAAAAACATAGTGCTGTACCTGAATCGGATGTATCTCCACACAGACAGATCGCTAGATCTGATCGCAAACGGGACGCGGGATGGCGCAATCAGGGAGCTCGCGCGGGACAGCGCGGGGTGATTCCAAACGGCGCGGAACGGCGGGTCTTCGCGCGAGGGAGACAGGCGGGGTCGCGCGAGGAGGGCGTGAGCGGCAGATCAGGCGACGAGGAGATCAGGCGTCGCGTAAGGCAGAAGGGAAACGGCGGGGGCTGGGAAAAAACTGCGAACCGGTAGGGTTGTTTTTGCAAAAACGTATAAGTGGATTGGGGGCTTCCACCTTCAAAGATCCAGGCCATTCGGGGTACATCTGATGGTCCACAAGCGGAGTTCACATGTTAGCACCGAATAGTGCATTAGCACTGGATACGTTCCCATATATATATATATATATATATATATATATATATATATATATATATATATATATATATATATATATATATATATATATATATATATATATATATATATATATATATATATATATATATATATATATATATTTAAAAAAGGCTATTGTATGCATGTATAGCGAAATGATACTCTGCTGCTAGGTATTGTTTTAAGTTTCCATAGAAACTACTGCAATTTTGTTTACTTAGGGTTTTTTTTGTGATGGCTTACTTAGAGATGGCACTTGTTTACTTAGTTTTTTTGTGATGGCTTACTTGCCTGTGTGTGTCCGGGCTTCAACATCAGCACCGACTGCTCCATGGCGAAGACCTAGATGTCTATACGTGGCCTAGAAGAAATTAGATGTCAATGGAAATACAAGGTATGAACACTGATAGGACATTTACTTTTTTCTGTCTTAATTTTGCAGTGTTGAAGCCCAAAGTTTCTGTCTTGTTGGATTGTACATGGGAGCCTCTATCTAATTTCATGCTATGTTCCGTTCTGTTGGATTGTGCAGCTTGAGAGAAGACCAAAATGTGTCTGTTTAAGCTACAGATTTCATTGTAAGCTTATTAGACCAGCTAATGGTTTTGCTTTTGTGCCTTCAATTTTCTAATGTGTTCTTGTTATGACTTACGAGCATTTAAGATGGATATCAAATTAGCAGCAAATGTAGATTTTACAGAGGTTGTTTTGCACTTCTATTTACTTAATCTAGTATTCGGTTGTTCGTAGGTCGGTAATCTTGAAGACTTCTACAATGGCGTCGTTGAGTGCAATATCGAAAAGATTTGGAATGCTGTTTCAGAACTGTGCAAATTATTTAGCTTCAATGTGCTACTGAATGTAAGGGCAGTGAGCTGCACTATAATTGCGTAACCGGGAAAACCCAGGAAGCATTTGAATAAAAATCACAGTTTAGGGTGTCAAGTGCCACATTATCTGAAGTGTGGATGGCAGTTGTCCAAATTTGGAGTTTAGGTGGTCAAGTGCCCAAATACCAAAGCATACATCCTGCACGATTTCCTCTGTTTGCTCCAAGACAATGAAATGATTTCTTCTCTTGCTCAAAAGAAAAAAAAATTCTTTTGCGCACTGTTGATGAAAAAGAATAACCCTACACCCCGCTATCTAATGTAACTCTTGCATTGTGCAGAACATTTCTGATAAAACCTACATACATGTCCATCCCGGCTTCTTTTTCTTGTCTTGAGGGTGAATAAAATTTTTGGTGGCTTTCAGAGGCGTGGCCTGTTCTAGCCACTGACACCTCCCTATGGGAGGGGAGAGAGTTTGGGCGGCGCGGCGCGGTGCAGCCAGTTCACGTCGATGAGGTGGTGCG
Source organism: Dendrocalamus latiflorus (assembly GCA_017311315.1). NCBI lineage: Eukaryota > Viridiplantae > Streptophyta > Magnoliopsida > Poales > Poaceae > Dendrocalamus > Dendrocalamus latiflorus. The sequence continues at coordinate 48,800,982 of CM029641.1, forward strand.
CAGGGGATCTGGGGCTGGAGAACATGTGGTGTGTGCTGTCTTGTTGGTGTTTGTGTGCTTGTAAAGTACTTGAATTCTGTTGTATTTGTTAAGAAGATAAAGTTGTATTAGGATATAGAGTTTGTATTCTATTCCATATATGCCTTATCTCTATGTGGCATATCCTCTTGTACTCTCCTATATATATGGCCCTTTGGGTCTCATATCAACACACAATATTCATAACATGGTATCAGTGCTTAGGTTGAAACCCTAACCTAGATCTACTTCCACTGCTGCTGCCCCTGGGAGAATCGATCTCCTCTCCCGGGGGTGGCCATCTCGTTGGGCTGCCACCTCCAGCATCCGGCCTTCTCCGGGCCGGATCCGGCAATCTCCGGCGCCCGAGGTCGTCGCGCCGCCGCCCGAGGCCATCGAGTCGTCACCCGCACCCCTGTCGTCCAAGATCCAGATCCACCGTCGTCCACGCCCGGATCTGGCCACCTCCGATGCCGCCGAGTCCGGATCCGGTCGGATCCGGTTGTCTTCGCCACCGCCGGTTACAGGCGGCCACCTCCAGCCACCGCCCAGATCCGGCAGTCGCCCTCCTCGTGCTCTCACTCCATCCAGATCCGATCTGACCGCTCGGATTCAGCCTTCTCCGGCCGCTCGCGGTCGCCGTCCCCAATCGGCCGCCGTCTCCCTCCCAAGGTCGCTCGAGGCCGCCGAAGGTCGCGTGCGCCAGATCCGGCTCTCCCCCGCCCGTCCGGTAGCTGCGCCCGCCTCTGCACCGGCCGCGCTGCCCACCTCAGATCTGGCCATCTCCTCCATCAGGCCAGCCTCCTCGCCCGTGGATCCGGCCGATTCCACCGTCGGCAACCCTGGATCCGGCCTCACTGCCCCGGATCTGGCCCTCTCCGCCGACTCCCGGCCGCCCCGCGGCCGCTGCCGCAGCTCTTGTGGCCGCCGCTGCTCCTGTGGCCGCCGCCGCCGGATCTCGTTGCCGCACGACCCCTCCACCACCTCCCTCGACGCACCTGCGCCATCTCCTCCTCCGGGCCGCCTGCGCGACTCCGCTCCCGTGCCGCCGCCTTCGGCCGCCGCGCTCGCGCCTCATGTCGCCGTCTCCCAGTCGCCGTGGATGCGCTTTCTTCCGTCGCGAGATGGGAGGAAGTGCGAAGAGGCGGCGGGAGTGAGGGAGGAGGCGTGAAGTGTGAGGAGGGGAGTGGGATGGGTGGGAAGAGATGGGCCTCTTGTGGTCTCCGTCCACCACTTCAGGTGCTGCGACGCCCAAGCCTTGGCTCAGGCTCCCACAGCCACTACGCAACTTGGAATGGGCGGCCCGCAAGTGCATCCAAAGATCCAGGCCCACAAGTCGATCCAGGCATCCGCTGCTGGTCTCGCTAGTATCTAGTATTTCTTTTGAGTCAGTCTTCGAGTCATTTTTTTCCGTGAGTCTTCCGTTGTGTCCATCCAAAATCCGTAGTTTCTAATTTTTAGTTCGTTCAAGCCGTGCGAGTCCACAAATTTATTGTCAGTCATAGAAGTGTAGGAATTTTATTTTGCATGGCAGCAGCCGCCGCTCTACTCTCTGAGCCGCGTGCAGATCGTAGAAGTCGTTATGATGCCGCTGCTTCTCTAGCCGTTGCCCCAAGCTTCAAAGGCCGTCGCGCGTCCTCTGTGCACTGCGCCGCCGCCTCTTGGGCTTCGATCTGCGCCGTCATGCATCTATCTATTCCTCTTCGGCTTGATTTGACAGTTTATTCAAAAACTGCACGCAACAACGACATCATCAAGACTCGGACTTCGGATTTTTTTCTTGTTTTAGTGTTCGCCCTTTTTCAAATGCAATGCTATTGCATACGCCTTGCATTTGAGGGGGTGTTAAGGAGATAGAGTTGTATTAGGATATAGAGTTTGTATTCTAATTCATATATGCATTATCTCTATGTGGCATATCCTCTTGTACTCTCTTATATATATGGCCCTTTGGATCTCATATCAACACACAATATTCATAACAGTATTGTGCTTGTTTTGGTTGTTGTCTTCATTTTTACTGTATGGTATGACAAGTGTTCTTTTGGTTAGAACCGTCTGTTCGTTGTTCATCTGCCGCTGTTATGAACAAAAGGTCTTACCTTCACAAGCATTGTATGCATATTCATGACAGTGGGAAGGCGCATATTCAGGTCAGGATAAGAAAATTACACGTGTTTCTTCAGTTCATTTATTGGAGCTCCACGGCAGATTAGCTTGTCAGATTAGCACTTCTTTGCTGTGATCGATGGAGATAGTGATACATCACACGTGTACTAGTGATCGCAACAGGCAACACTAACTCAACTGGCATAGAGACGACACACGAAAATGTCCTACCTGGTGATGATCCACATAACAGAAGTTGTACATTGCGTATTTGCATTGTGGCCTGGGGCCAACGGAAAACAGGCACAGGCAGGCCGTCCGATCCAAACGGACGGTGGATTAATTAGCGGAGAAACAGCAGGGGTCGCCGTCAGAATCAATCGCAAGGTGTGCGGCTCCGCCGGCGAGGTGACCCGCCGCTCCGGTGAACCCCTCCACACCCTCCAGCGACCCCATCTGCTCCGATGGTTTCCAGGCGACTTGGCTTCCTCGAGCGGTCCGCCTCAGCGCGGGGCCATCTCCTCTCCTCTGGCGAGCCAATCAGCCGCGGCCGGCGAGCCCATCACCCAGTTCGGGCAACTAATCATTGTCGTCGTCGTCGTCGTCTTTTCGGTAATGTATGCATGCCGAGCAGTTCATATATTGTGCTAGTCGAGTAGGAAATCCCAATGCATGGGTTGGTTGCCTAATCAGTCACTGGTCGCTCTTCAATTTGACCAAGTGCTTGTTGATGTGGCGCCGAACTTAGTACAAAGTCTTTTTAAATGAACTTAGTACAAAGTCCAACCAAAATACTTTTGGAGACGCATATTCACTAGGTTGCTGACTTAGAGAACTTTGATGTCTCTGAAGTAGTTTAGATGGACATCATTTCGCGTCCCTTTTCCAGTAAAATCGATTGAAGTGAACATATACACATCAGTTCATTCTTGTCATCACTCCATTCATCTTAATGAGAGTTGGGACAGACAAGCAGGCAATGGCAATCAGTTCAACATTGCTCCTTTTATTTTCTCTCTTTTACTGCAAAGAAAAATAGAAGATGCGGGAAGGAGAAATAAGACAGGAAATGTAGTGGTTATCCAATCAGTATCAAAAGGAAGACAGGGAGCTGAAGATTCTTCTTTATGCCTGCAGGAACTGTTGCCATCAGGTTCTTTCATTAACTTTTCTTTCTTCTCTAGTCCATGCAAAGATTTGGAATGATGTTTCAAACCTGTGCAAATTATTTAGCTTCAGTGTATTATTGAATGTAAGTACAGCCACATGGTAATGTTTTGAAGTGGAAAACAGCAGTGAGCTGCGCTAGAATTGAGTAACTGGTAAAACCCACGAAGCATTTGGATAAAAATCACAGTTCCTTTTTTTCTTGAGGGGAACCGAGAGCTTTGCGTACAGTCCCAATGGAGAGAAAGAGAGAGCTCACGGGAGAGTCTTCAAGTACAAAATGGGACAATTTTCCAGCACATGGAGAGTTTTCAAGTAGCATACAGAGTTCGAGAGGACATTGTTCAAAAGGCCTTCAAAATCCCCATTAGTCCCAACGGTGGTATGCCGTGACAAGGATACGCAGTAGTGTTAGCCTTATCTGTAGCTTTATATCACACACTAACTTAACTGGTGATACAAGAGATAAGTAACTCTGTGTAGTTGGATGATCCAATTCTGGGTTTTGCATTGCCCTCTTCAATCATTAGTATTTACTCTCAGCCTTTTTTAATAAATTAACACCCAGGTTCGTTAAGCAGTCACTTGTCACTCTTCCTCTGTAGAAATTTGGGCTCTATCACTGTCAGGCCCTGAGTTTAGACATTCTGGACCTAAATTAGGCTGCAAATTGCAATCTTTGATGTAGAATCGTCATCTTACTGGACCTTGTATACTAATCTGAGCAGACTTGGCACATATGCACCAAGTTTTGATTCGTTTCTTCTTTCTTCCGTTGAGTGCTGCTGCTGACTCCTATATATTACAGTCCAGCCCCACACGCTGTTAAATATACATAAATTTTGACTTTGCATTACTGTTATTCGTAAACCAATCTCAACAGGCTTGATCTGGCGGCATTAGGAAACACTGCAATCACATGCTCGCAGGTTCAGAAAATGCTCAGTTCAACCATTCCTCTGCTGCCACACCCTTTCGGCTCATCGTAAGCCATTGGCTGTGGTAAGCTCCATGGCATCCATTAATCAATAAAGAAATTTTTTAAATAATCATTTTTTATTCAAAATTACAAAATTATACATGCAAATTTTTTTGTAGTTCTGACTGCATGTCGCCGCACGGTTGGGTGACTTGGACTAGTCGCCCAACTATTGGGCGACACGTGACCAAGTCGCCCAACCGTTGGGCAACTAGGCCATGTGTCGCCCAACGGTTGAGCGACTTTGCCTCTAGTTGCTCAACAATTGGGCGATTTCAAATAATAATGTAATTATTGTATTAATACAACAAAAGTAATTGTGGGAAGTAAATGACAATTTTTGTAGGTAATACATTTAAGAAATCTTGTTTGTAAGTTGTTTTTTGAATAAAAGGACACACAATGTCGTTTGATGCATTTGTGATTTTCGTAGATTGTGAATGTTCAAAAACATGCTAGACTCATAATAACATTTTGCGATCGTCGTACGTTATTGTAGTACGAGAAATTTCTAAAGAATTTTGTGAAGATGATTGAGATAGCAACAATTCGTAAGTAGGAAGGTAAGCGATATTATGATGCAATAGATAATTCGTACATGGAGGAAAACAAAACAAAATACGTACACAACCAAAAAGTACATATACCAGAAGAAAGATCCACTACTCACCACCAGCTACACCACCTGCAGCACCTTCGTTGTCACCATGTCCCACCCCCTAGTCGGTGCCGCCTGTACGACCCCGTTTGGGCTTCCTCAGCATGGGGTGTCGGCGCCTCGACAGGATGAGGCGGTCAAGAGGCCTGCTGACCTGTGCTCCCAATGCCTCGGGGGTCGACTACACCTGCGGCTGCATGGAAATTAGGGCACTACTAAGCTGCGATGTGGAAAGGACCTCCGTCTAGTCCTCCGCGAGGAAGTCGCTCACGTCCCCTGAGAGATCCTTGTGGTGGGGATAGGTGAGCTCCTAACTGGCGCGTCGCCTATAGGATAGGTATTGTTTATTCCTGCAGTATATCAGTGCACCTTCCAAGTGGGTCATAGCCTCTAGCCAACTGTTGTGCCCACCGGACCCACCCTGGCCGAAAAACGTGGGCTGCCCTGCTTATAGGACCCCAGACCGGGTCCAAGGCAACGTATGGCCTTGGTGTGGGCAGAGTTCGGAGTACCTCTGGGCAGACAAAGTACAAAGCGGAGTCCATAGCGTCTCCGCATGGGTGAAGTTCAAAGAGCCTCCATGTGGATGGAGTCCAGGGCAGAGCCCGGATGGACCTCCGCACGGACGAGGTTCGAGTCAAAGTCCGAAAGAGCCTAGGATGAAGCTCGTTGGATTCCCAGGGGAGGTCGGGTTTGGTCCTGGGGGAGGCCGGGCTTGAGCCCTAGGGGAGGCTGGGGCGCAAGCGAGGGAGAGCCTGGGGCACGAGGCCGTCCACCCTGCGGAGCTCCCCCATGAACGGTGCCAACTGTCATCGGTACGAGTCTAGATAGTACATTTAAAAGCCCCCCCTGTCAAATGCAAAGATCGCCGAGGGTGCAAACGGACCCAAGGAGAAATACACAACCCCCAAGTGTATTCAATATAAGTGTTCTAGGGTTACAAAATAGCCTCCCCTCTCCCATTACAAGGGGTTCTATTTATAGGAGGAGAGAAGAGGTCAGTGTAGTTACAACTTTGCCCCTAGGGTTTGACCTACTTCTAGGGGCATTTTGGTCATTTGTTCCGTGTGGGCTCCATCATGTCCGAAACCCCGAGGTCGGTTTGGGGTTGGCCCTGGACCCTTCCTAAGGTTGGTCTCGCCTGCCTCGCCTGATAAGATCATTGACTTTGTTGCGAGTTGATACTTAAAACACCTCACCCGACTATAATGCAATAAGTTGGGAGTTGATACTTAAAACACCTAATCCGACTAATGAGTATTGACTTTGTCAACCATCATCATGGATTTTTTTTCCATGAGCCCTTTTGACACAGGTAGGGCTGTAAAAAAAGCTCGAAGCTCGCGAGCTACTCGAGTTCGGCTCGTTCTAGGCTCGGTTCGAGCTCGGTTCGAACTTTAAACGAGCCGAACTCGAGCTTGATCTCGAGCTCGCGAGCTTCACCGAGCCGAGCTCGAATAGTTCGCGAGCCCCAATTCGAGCTCAAATAGTAATATATATTAATTCTTACCGAGCTTACTCGAGCCGAACTCGAGCTCGAGCTTTTATTATTGTTAAAAATTAGTGTATATTTGAATTATTTTGACTGTTATCGAGCTTACTAGAGCCGAGCTCGAACTTAAAATTTTCTCATTATTGAAAAATAGTGCATAATAAATTATTTTAATTGTTACCGAGCTTCAACGAGCCGAGCTCGAGCCTACTCGAGCTTAGGCCGAGCCGAGCTCGAGCCCCGGTCCAAGCTCGGACCCCAACTCGAGCTCGGCTCGAGCTCGGCTCGAGCTTCTACCGAGCTCGAGCCTGGCAGGCCAAGCTCGCTCGAGCTCGGCTCGTTTACAGCCCTAGACACAGGTTGATTGGAAAAGGCTATAGTCTTGATAGATAGTGTATTAGCTCCTCATCCCCATGGACTAGCATTATGTGCAATTTACTGAAGTTAATAGCCACTCCACTCTAAGTGTGAAAGTAACATGGTGTACTAAAGGCATTATTGGAGAGTTGACTATTGCTGATTCTTATTGCCAACCTTATTGGTACCAGAATACACTAGACATATACATGTATACATGTTGTGCAAAATGTAGGTTTGATATGGCGAGTCAGAGGAGGTGAATAACTCCTCAAAAATTTTCCCCCAATATTAATAACTCTATACAGTGCAATCAAAAATTTATAAGCTCACTAAAGTCAAGAGCCAAGTATCACAAAGATCACCCGAGACTTCTGTCTTAGCCTGTCTAGGGCTAGCAAAAAAGCTCGAAGCTTATGAGCTGCTCGAACTCAGCTCGTTTTGAGATCGGCTCGTAAAATTAATGAGCCGAGCCTAGTGGCCTACCCAGCTTGGTAGCTTAACGGCCGAGCTTGAGCTAACTCACGAGCCACTCCCTGCAATACTCTTTAATGTGAACTATTTGGACAGCTAGCCCATTTGTGTAAACCCTAGCCATGTAGGTCTTTATTATCTTTACTATATAAAAGAAGGAGTTGGTGGTTGGTGCGGCCTCTCCCACCCATTCTCACAAAAAGATAAAATTGGCTGACGTGTGGCCCCACCCGCGTGCGGCTCTGCCCCCCCCCCCCCCCCCCCCCGAAATCTTCCGCCGACGCCTCGTGTGGCCCCACCCTCCTCCCTAAACGTGTGCGGCTCTGCCCCCCCCCCCAATCTTCCGCCGACACCTCCCTCCCACCCCGTGCCGACGCGTCCTCCCCCGCTCCCACCCCGCGTCGGCGCCAGCACCTCCTCCCCCGCTCCCACCCCGCGCCGCCACCACCTCCTCCTCCCCACCTCACCCCGCCGCCTCCTCCCCCTCCCCACCTCGCCCCGCCGCCTCCTCCCCATCCCGCACCGCCACCTCCTCCCCTCCTCCCCACCCCGCGCCGCCGCCTCCTCCTCCCCCCACCCTACCCTGCGCCACCGCCGCCACCTCCTCCTCCCCACCCGCGCCGCCGCCTCCTCCCCTCCCTCCCACCTCACGCCGCCGCCTCCTCCCCTCCCTCCCACCTCGCGCCGCCGCCTCCTCTTCCCCACACAGCTCCGCCGCCGCCTCCTCCTCCCTCCCACCCCGGGCCGCCGCCTCCTCCTCCTCCCCACCCCGTGCGCCGCCGCCTCCTCCCCCCGCTCCTCCGGTCTGCCCTCGCCTCCTCCCCCGCTCCTCTGCGCCGCCGTTGAGTCCTCTCCCCCCATTCTCCGCGCCGTCACTCTCCCCTCCCCCGTCTCTCCCCCTCCCACTCGACCATGGCAACAAAAATGCGGCGTGGGTTGTGGTGCGCATCAGCTGAGAGCAAGGTGGAGCCAGAGCAGCTGTAGCCTCGGCAGTTACAAATTGAGGAGTTTTATGGGCGAACGTGGCATAAGATTCAGCGGTTGCAAATGTGGACGTGTTTGGCTGGCAGTTGCATTGAGGTAACATGCTTCCCTATTTCTTCCTATCGTTCTCCTTCTTCGGCCCTGCTCGGTCTCTTGATCATACTATTTCTGGGGTTTGAGAAGAGGTACCTTGGGACGGTCCGGGAGGAAGACCACATTGACCTCACCGAGTGCGCACGCCACAGCGTCGTCATCGCCAATGCTGGGATGGTCTACTCGGTCGACGTCGCCGACCACGCCGTCGGCCTAGTCATCGACGTGCCCCGCTGCATCACGGCCGCCGAGCGCTACGTACGGAGCGGGCTCTGGCCGGCCAAGGGGGAGTACCCGCTTGGTTCCGAGGTGTGTGTTTTTCGACTAAATCATAATGTTATTGCTGTGATCCGCATGGATGGATTATTTTTTGCCAGTTCCATCGTATTAGCAGTACATGGTGTTTGGAGTCTTGATAGGCCAATTCTACTCTATCCAAGTGAGGACAAAGGAATATAGGATGGATTTAGACTCTGATTCCTGGAAAACATCCTAGCTCCAAGCCTCCAACCATGTTTATATAGACTTGAATATCTGACCCATGATTCTCAAGTACATGGGTGATTAAAGCTTTATAGCATAAGAGTAATGTTGTAAAAGCCAACCTGATTAAGCTTTTGAATTAGTTGCTCGCTCACATCCTATGTAGTTGTATTGAAAGCTATTTTGGTCCCACTGAGTTGCTGCTTCTTGCATTGTTTATCAAATTAGTTCAAATAGGGATGTACTGTGCTTTTGCATAGGGACTGTGACTGAGTCGATCAATACTGCAACCAATCTGCAAGGGAGCATGTGGTCACTAAAACAGTTTTTAGCTTGTCCAGGAACATGTCATAATGATTCGTTGGCCTTTTTTATATTCAGGAGTAAAGCACCATATGTTGTTCCTTGATCTGTATCCAGGCAGCAGCCAGCGCTGCAAATTTATTCTAGCACTGGGATCTTAGGATACAACAAATAAACATGATAAATTGATATAGCCAAATTTTAACATATTTTAGGTTGATTTCATTTCAACATCCTGATAGCATCCTATAACTTGGAGGATAATATAGGCTTAGAAAAGCTATGTTTACAATGCTTTTGCTTTCCACCCTTTTTTTACTCTGGTGTTACTCTTAACATGTCCATGAATGTCGGTTGGTAAGTTGGTATAGTGTGAGTAAACAGGCGAACTTCTTATCATGATCCAGACTGAGTAACTGACTTTCTTGTATTGCTCTAAATGTCTTGTCATCCCATTATCCAAGTGCACAAGACCACGGCAACTCATGGTGCACGCAAATAGTCTTCACCCTTGCTTCATTAATTTACTATTCGGCATATGATATATCTATCTTGATCTTGCTGCCTAGGTGAAGTATATTTGACTTTCTCATGTTATGTTTGTTGATCACATTAATGGCTTAGAACCAACATTTTCATCCACTAATTTTCTGTTTTGTCATATATATAGATAAAATTTTAATGTTCTCTCCATAATAGCTCAGTGCTGCAATTCTGCTTTTGATTAAGTCCTTGATCTTCCTAATTTATGTCATGTCAGAGTTGGACATCATTTTATGTACCTTACTAGAGTCACCTCTTTTGACCATACATGCTTATGACCATATCAGAACCTGCAAAATGAAGTATGGGAACATATGACCATAGCTGAGTATGCAAAATGAAGTATGGATGCTCGTACATTTAATTATAAGAATAATAATGTTTAATAATGCAAGTGTAATCAGGTTGGTTACGTTGGTATAATAAAATGTAGCTGATGTGGTCAATTTTCATTACAACTGATACTTATCAATCATCATATTTTCAGTAAACTGTGTGGATTACCTTAGTGAGCAATTCAAAGAGATCAACTTCACAGTAACCAACAAAAGTATTCTTGGAAAATCAGTTAGTCTGCAAAAAAGTAGAAAACATGTAATGGTACTGGATTGAAATGTTGGTTTGACTTACACTTCCCATCAATTCAAGTCAAAGAGTGCATGAATGCAGACTCTCTCTTGTTCAATCATGTGGTGCTTTGTCATATATAAATAACATTTTTAATGTTCTGTTTTGTCATATAGAAATACACTTTTTTGTACTTAACTTCATCATTGATCAGTTGTTGACAGTACAATACTAGAAATAGCGTTGATCAGAGGAGCTCTTGCCACTTCTTGATATTCTTGCAAACAAAGTGAAGGCAATTCGACGTTTGAGGGATCTACTTACAACAAAAGTGCCTCCAGGAACTTTTCCAATCAAGGTATGGGCACAACATAATTGTTTTGTGATGCAATATCTTTGCTGCAATTCCTTTTTAGAGCAAGCGTACTGTTTATTCTTGGCTGCCAAAGCTACAACAATCATGTGGTGGTTTGATTGTTAGTTCAATACTGTTTAGTCTTTAATATGTTTGGTTCCGGTCATTTGTCAAATTTGCGACCCCTTCATGCTATGTCACTTTTGATAGTTAAGAAAAATCACCGCCATATAAATCCATTACAGGTTGCATGGTTCAAGACATGCATATATTACAGAGCTATTAGAAAATCACTTGATGGTAGTTAACATATTTATAAACTTGTGTATCTTTTATCGTCAGGTATACACCACCTTTTACATTGTCTTCTTTTAATAAATTCAATGTCCTTGTTGGCACTTTGCTCAGGATCAATCCATCACATAACAAACTAAGGGTCTATTTGGCATGAAAAAGGTTTGCATGTTCCCCTTCTATGTGTTTCTTCTCTATGGTTTATTATTAAGATCAAGCTAGAATGTGCTCAGTTGTTCCAAACGACAACATGGCCCCTTCAGTTACATTAGGCATGCATGATGTTCTACCAGCTACCAAATTCTACACGAAATACATGAACGCAGAGCTAAGAAATACATTCATAAAGATCTGGAGAATTTATCCATGTAATGGTACTGGATTGAAATGTTGGTTTAACTTACACTTCCCATCAATTCAAGTCAAAGAGTGCATGAATGCAGACTCTCTCTTGTTCAATCATGTGGTGCTTTGTCATATATAAACTAGCGGAATGCCCGTGCGTTGCTACGGATTTTAAAAAATCTTAGAACATATTTGTATGCATGTTCGAAAAAAAATTTCCACCCATTAATTTCAGAATAATAATACGATAAATTTTAAAATCCGTAACAACGCACGGGTATTCCGCTAGTCTTGTTTAATATTACTAGCTACGTATTTGTGCGTTACAACAAAAAAACAAATATCATACAGATAGCATATATCTAATGACCATAATCTAATTAGTGGCAGACTTAGTAATAAAGTGATACTACAAAATTATAGTAAAGATATGCAAAATCAAAAGATCAGAGAACAGGAGCACAAAGTGGCCCACATGTCAGCGCATTTTTTTAAGGAGGGGGAGGGAGATGGACAAACGTACCATTCATCAACTCTCTTTAAAGTAGTAGTGAGAGGTTGTGAAGAGCAGATTACCACCAATTCTATTTTTAAATAGTAAAGATATGGTCTTTCGTTTAAATTAACCGTGTATATGTGATACAAACAATATCTATATGCGTGTTAGTGATTGATTATGGGGTTAGCACGATATACGTATAGATCAGAGAATTGAGATTTCTGGCTCCGACACCTATTATACGCAGAGAACTCTTCAACGTGATTTTCCTTGCATGACATGCCCACATTTCTCTTGTTGAGGAAGAAGATATATATTTTAATCTCGTCTTACGACAATCCTCACTTTTAGATGGTTCTCGTCTAAAAGCAACTCTATAGTCTACAGTTAGGTTTGTTTCGATAGGAATGTATTAGACCTAACCCACTACTACAGAAAATGTCATCACAGACGGTTCAAAAACGTCATCACATACGGTTTTCTGAACCGTCTGAATTTATGGGTCAGTGATAATCGAAGGTTATCACAAACGGTTGGACAACCGTCTGTGATATATCAATATCACAGACAGTTTTTAACTAAAAACCGTCTGTGATAGCTGATTATCACAGACGGTTTTTAACTAAAAACCGTCTATGATAGGTGATAATCACAGACGGTTGCTAGTTAAAAACCGTCTGTGATATTGATATATCACAGACGGTGTTTAGTTACAAACCGTCTGTGATTATCACCTATCACAGACGGTTTGTAACTAAAAATCGTCTATGATGTTCTTTTCTACCCCTAAATCTATTTCTGTTTAATGGCTAGCCTCAGGAAATGCTAGCCATGCCCTCTGAAACAAACAGATAAAGATGTACATGTATACATACAATTCACATCTCAATTCATTTCAGAAACATAAAATATCCAATTCGCATCTCAATTCATTTCACAAACATAAAACATCCAATTCACATCGCACTTCATTTCACAAACATAAAGCATCCATTTCGCAAATCAATTAATTGAAACGAAGTAAAATATCCATTAACAAATACACAATTACAAATTAAAAGACCTACACTGCATTTGCACTTAGATGGTAACATTGCATTTTTTATTGCTCTATCACTCCAGAATCGAGGTCTCATGAAAGGAACTGATCTATAATCAACGAACTTGTCAGACTGCACAAGCTATACTTGGATAGTGCATGATTGCCATTCAAGTATTGCTTGTGCAGACGACAAGTTTGTTCCTTTCGCGAGACCTCGATTCTGGAGTGATAAGAGCAATAAAAAATCATTGTGCGCAGAGAAACTCTCCATCTGATCTTATGACTTTAGTCCACAAAAACCAAGCGAACTCTCCTCGAATTTGTGCAAAGTCCGGCTGTTTCAATGCAGTTGTAGAGATAGGCGCAGCCTGTTGATAGGAATATCAATGCGCTTACATATATAACCTAACAAATATGAAATAAATGTGGGAAGATTGACAAACCTCAGAATTGGTGATCTTCGAGGAATCGAGGAGTAGTCTCATATGGTGGCACACGTAGAATCCACACGTGTTGCCCGGCTGCTGCTGGTGGCACTGCAAAAAATAGAATGTGTTAAATCAAGAGGCATTACTACTAAGTGTTGTATAGGTTTAATTAATGTGTAGCTAGCGAATAGCTGAAAATTGCGAACATGTTTCAAGGGCTTGGCCGCTGTCGTCGAGGCACATGTTTGTGTAAAGTATGTGGCAAACGACCTTCGTTATTCGAAAAAGTTAGATTAGTCATTCGGAAGGAAAGAAAGAGTACAATATACTTACCTATCGAGTATTTGGGCGATAGCTGTGTACTTGGATTTGTTCTTACTTAGAGAATCAAGGTATATAGCCTTGTTCCATTTTGGTATAAGTACAATTAAAATCCAATGGAAGTGCTCATTGTATGACATAAGAACAAATTCCTTACCGCGGTGAGCCATCAGTGCTGATGTAATATAGCTCTCAACGAAGGATGCGTCGTCGTTGATGGTATCAATGGCGACCAAGCGTGGGTCCAGGAAACCAATTAGTGATTTCGATGATCTAGCTTCGGTCAGCATGAATCTATACATATACACAGAAAAGCAAAAAATTGTGACATATATCGATATTACGTGAACAGAGACTGTGATTGTACAGACTTACAGCATCCAGCATCGAACGAGTGAGGCATCGAGAGCGTTGAGCGTGAAAAGACCAAATATATCGTCAAAGGTCACCGCGAAGACACATTCCTGAATTTCGTGCTGGAAATGATCCCAGCTGAATTTGACAGTGATACCTGAGCACCGTTCTGCCTCTGGCTTATTGGACTGTTCCATATACCAAGCGTGTAACGTTTGGCAACCAAGTCCTAGGGTTAAGAGGTGCTCTTCCGGGAATATCATCGGCTCGCCTAGCACGAATTTGCGGGCTAATGGCAGGTACGGGATATCATCATTCTTCATGTTTGATTTGCCCTGGCCACTGCCTCTACTGTAGGTCGACTTTATGGTAGTCGACTGTAATGGTAGCACCGGTGAAAGTTGCTTTGGCAAGAATAGCACCCGTGGAGATAGCACCGGTGTAGGTAGCTCTGGTTCGCACTGCCCTTGTGGAGATAGCACCAGTGCATTTAGCTCTGGTTCGCGCTGCCCTTCTGGTCCGGCCACCGGTGCAGAAGCCTCCAGGGAGATGTCGCTTTTGGGCCACTGGATGAATGTTCCAATGGCCTGCCCTAGAGTCATGATCTCGTCGTTGGAGGGCTTCGGTAGTGGGACTATCTCAAAATTGACATGCACACCATCCACATTAACTTTTGCGTAGCCTGGCGCTAAAGCTTGACCGTGCACTATGGCCCCAATAGCAGACGGATATGCCTGGCCCCAAGCAGCGTACAAGGGAACGGAGGCATATCTCACTTCGAGCCTGCACTTCATAGGCTCCTACATAACAATACAAAATTAGCTACTCCAATAGGCCTATCAATGGAGCAAGCATTCGAGAGATAATAATTATTACCTGGATGTCGTCTACAGGAAATTTGGCCTCGCTTTCCGTCGGATTGGACGCGCAACTGCTCGGACGGTTGTGCTGGCTAGCTAGCACAGGAGCGGCGGCGGCGGCCTGCTGACTTTCTGTATGTTTCCGCACCTCATCTCTGACTACATCAGCCAGCTCACCTATTAGCTCCTCTCTAAGAAATGCCTTGATCTCTTCTCGTAGCCGCTCCTCACGCTTGGCTTTGGTTCTCTTCCTACGCCGATACATTTTAGAGTCATCTTGGAAACCATGTTTTCAAGGAATGTAAAGGCCAAGGCCTCTCGTACGGCCCGGGTGCTCCTTGTTTCCTAGGGCCACGGAGAGCATATCATTCTCCCTTGTTCCCTGGAATGATCCCAGGGTAGATTCAAAACTCAGCTCTTCTTGCAAGAGCACGACATGTCATTTCAATTCATACGAAGTTGTGGAGTAATTACAAGCTACGTAGTTCGATCGATATCTTACCAGGCGCTGGGACACTTGCTGGTCTGCAGGGTTTCGAAAGGAGACATGCCCCGATATCAGCCTTGGACAGAGTGTAACACGCAGGGGGAAGGTACGTTCGTCCATTATCAGTGCATGTCGGTGCTAACTCAGGCCTGATGTCCATATCATCCAAGTCAAGCCGTGCGTTGACGCCGTCCTTTGTTTTATCACGAATGTTCAGTAAGAGACCAATCAAGCTATCGCATACATTCTTTTCTACGTGCATGACGTCGATGCAGTGTCGAACATCTAGGTACTCCCAATAAGGTAAGTCCCAAAATATTGATCTCTTCTTCCAAGTGTTCTTCTCATGAGCCCTCAATTTATGTCCCTTTTCAAGGACAACATCTAAATCCTTAACCATATCATAAACCTCATGTCCCCTTAAATGCCTTGGAGCTGAACCGTCTTCCTTCTCTCCGTCAAATTGTTTCTTCATCTTGCGGTATGGGTGAGCCCTCCGAAGGAACCGGTGGTGACGCATATAGACGGTTTTGCGTGAGTGTTTCAACCACACACTCTCGGTACCATCTAAACAGTGAGTACAAGCTTTGGCACCTTTTGTACTATGGCCCGATAGGTTACCAAGGGCAGGATAATCATTTATGGTGCAGAACAATAAGGAGCGCAGAGTGAAGTTATCTCGTTTGTATGCATCCCATACGTGTACCCCTTCGTTCCACAGTACTTTTAGATCTTCCACCAACGGTGCTAGGAACACATCAATATCATTCCCAGGTTGTTTTGGCCCTTAGATAAGTATCGACAGCAAAATATACTTTCGCTTCATACACAACAAGGAAGCCTTATATTCCTTGGTTCTGCACCGAAGTTTGCAAAACTCGTATCGATGTTTCTCCACTGCGCGGAATCAGCAAGGTGTCTTAGCATTCCATCCTTCTTGCGCTCCTCCGAGTGCCAACGCAGCAATTTTGCCTCCTTTGGATTTGCAAAAAACCTTTTCAAATGGAGAATTATAGGAAAATACCATGCCACCTTAGCAGGAGGTCCTTTCTTCGCCTCTGTTCCCTCGCCATCATATGATTGATTGTTACGTTTGTATCGGGATGCGTTGCACACTGGACATACATGCATGTTTGCATACTCTTTACGGTAGAGGATACAGTCGTTCGGGCATGCATGTATTCGTTCTACTTCCATTCCCAACGGACAAAGAACCTTCTTGGCTTTATACGTGGTTTTAGGCAACTCATTTCCCTCCGGAAGCATGTCCGCTAAAAGACCTAGCAGCGCTGTGAAACTCTTATCGGACCAACCATTGCTTGCCTTCAATTTCAACAGTTCAAGCACGGCCGACAACCTCGTGTACTTGCAGCACGTGAACAAAGGTTTCTCCGAGTCCTCCATCAAACCCCAGAATTTAACATACTCTCTCTCATCATAGTTCTCTTCTACATCACGAAGCATCTGATCCAGATTATCATCGTGCAACTTATTTGAATCCGAACCACAATCGACATCATCCGGCGGCATGTCATTCACTTCACCGGCGATGTCATCCGGCGGCATATCATTCACTTCACCGGCGATGTCATCCGGCGGCATATGATCATTCACTTCACTATGACTGGTCCAACACGTATAATCCTTTTTGAAACCTCTCCAAATCAAGTGCGCTTCAATTTGCCCTCGGTTCTTAAACATCTTTAAATTCTCGCAGTCGGTGCATGGACAGTACATATATTCCACCCCTTATTCAACATATCCTCCTCGGCGGCTCTTGTAAAAGCAGACACGCCATTAATGTACTCTTCACTCACACGACTCGCGGCATACATCCAGCTTCGGTCCTACGTTACGTACATATATAACAACTTAGTATTAAAAATTAGATTAACTAATTATTACTACATATATACCGGCCACATGTATTATATTGAGGCTTAATTTGCTAGCTCAATTCATATTATAAACACAACAGCTATTATATAACCAACAATTTTGCAAACCATCTTCAATAACTCACCAATTACTTAGATCTAAATTGTAATGCAAAGAAAAAATAAATTTCATTACTAACCATATCTAGAGCAACCAGAAAAGTATGAATCTTCAAAGCTCAATCTCTGCCTCTTCCCACCAAATTAACTGGCCTGAATTCGCCTAGCTTACCTCCTGAGCGAAAGAGTGCGCAGCAGTGACTAGATCTGCATCGAGATGAAGACAGATACGGTCTGAGCAGCGCAATAAATGCCTAGTGATCATTATCACAGACGGTTTTTAATAAAAAAAACCGTCTGTGATAATCTGGTATTATCACAGACGGTTTTTAATACAGACCGAGTATCACAGACGGTTTATCGGTACGAACCATCTGTGATACTCCTTTTCTCAGACGCCGCCAACATAGATGGTGTCCAAATTCAAACCGTCTGGGTTAGTGTCGGTCACAGACGGTTTTGTCAAACCGTTTGTGATTGGCTGTCTAGTATTAGGCTTTCTGTAGTAGTGACCCCGCCGTCTTCTTCGCGGCTTCAAATCTTCAATTGATCGTCTATCCGGTGCTGGTAAGGGGCACGATGCCATCGTATTCCACTACACAGCGATGAATATATTGATCGTCGTTGAGGCAGCATCCCGGCGTCGATCCTTGGTAAATAATACCTTGCTCGTTTCGTTTTCTAATTTGTGTTCATAATCATACATCTGTCCTTTTTATTCCTACAAACATCAGACCTCAAATGCAAATTATATAGACAGATTCCTTGTTAACATTGCAACCTGACAGTACCAGAATTCAGTAGCCAGTTAACCATCCTACACGAATGTGACAGCTTTTACCCAAAGAATGTTACATCATTGGTGCACGGAGGCCATTTTTGTCGTGCATAAAAAACAAATGGAGGGAGTATTATATATGTTAGCTAGGGGCGTTAATTCTGTGAGATGTGAACTGCATGTGTATGTGCACGTCACTTGCTTACGTAACATGGTGCACGTCACTTGCTTACGTAGCTAGCATGCCACCTGGTACGTGCAACCCTTACTAGTACCAAACGTAACGTCACTATTTGATCCAACCAGTTGCCCCGCGCAATTAGATCTGCGTGGAGAGGGCGTTGCTATTTTGGGCCAACCAGTTGGCCCGTTCAATTGATCTTCTTCTGATAGTTTTAGACTAAAATAGTATCTTAGTAGGTGCTAGCTTGAATTAAAGGAAAATAAAGAAAATGGAGGAAAAATAAAAAGCACTGTTAAATCTCTACAAACAATGAAAAAACCACGTTAAGAAACTAATACCTTTCTAATGATTTTAGACTTCTAAAAACTAGAAGTTAAAACCCAAAAACTATTTGAAATGAGGTCTAATACGCACCAAAGTTGAAACTTTCGTCCGAAATTTTGTGAAATCAACGAAATTTTGCTCCTTTCAGTACCCTCCGAAACAAGTTTTATTCAGCCAAAATTTAGTCGAATTTGATCCTATTTGAAATTTATTTAAATTTCATTCAAATTTTGGTTAAATTTCATTAAAATTAGATTTTTTTCGTCCGAATTTTCGAACAGAATGAACGAAATACACAGCGCCGCCCACGTGGGCCGGGTGCGGCCATGTCCTTTCTTGTGCGTGTTTCAAAACTCCATAATAAGACTACAATACTTGTACCTGCTACTGCTGTATCTCGCTTCACGCCACTTCTACACGGCCAGCCTCCCGCATCTCTACTGCATGCGCTTCCCACTCTGTTGATGGGTTTTAGGGGAGAAGTGTTTGATGAGTTTTTGTGCAGCTACGCTAAGTCTGAGCAAATAAACAGGAGTATGCTGAAGAAGCAAACTCTAATACTTGTATGTAGGGGTCCAAGGCCTGGAATGAAAAGCTCATCTAGATTTCTCTAACATAGCCATATCAGCGAAAAGTCTATATCTAATTTCGCCCCAAAATAGTTAATCCTATTCGTAGCTTGGGCCATCGCTGGTTCCGTCTGTAATACCCTAAGGTCCAAACTTGCTTAGGCCTAACCACATTATAGATAGGCCACACACACGTTGCAATCCGCTTATACTTTCATCCTCGCTTCGTGCAAAACGGTTAACCAGAGGTGCTACCATTGGAACTCCTAGGCTTATATGTAAGTGCTTCTCAAGCTAAGCTAACAAGGCGGGACTAACCCACACCCTCATGTTCACACACACATATGGGCTATCATGGGCCGAGGTGTCACATACACCCCCTCAAAGGACCTGACGTCCTTATCGGACCAACATACCCACACTAGGGCAAATGATAAGGATCTCCCCTCTTGGCACATGTCCATGCGTTCAGTGCCAACACATATGCCATGCCGTATATCCACTACGGGCCCACACGCGCCATGCGCATATGCCCGCGCCCCTGACCCGCACGCGTCCATGTAACCGCGAGAGTCGGCTCTGATACCATTTGTAACGCCCTAGGGATCAAACCGGCTGAGGTCTGACCCCATTATGGATAGGCCACGCACACGTAGCAACCCGTTTGCACTTTCGTTCTCATTTCACGCAAAACAGTTAACCGGGGGTGCTACCATTATAACTCCTAGGTTTATATGTAAGTACTTCTCAAGTTAAGCTAGTAAGGTGAGACTAACCTATACCCTCATATATACACATATATATAGACCATTATAGGCCGGGGTGTCACACCGCCCCTGCTTGTACGTGCTACACGGTGCCAACAATCTCATGCATCGTGCATGCAAACAAGCTCACGTAAAGACTATTGTTGTGTTGCTATATGGACTGAAAAGCACATGTGTATCTCTAATTAAACAATAACAAGGACGAGTTAATCTCTCCACGTCCAGGTTGCACAACGAAACGCGAATAGGCCCGCAAGTCAGTCGGTGGCGATGGACTGACCTCGCGTTGGAGCCGAGTGCTCGCGTATGCTGCCCGGCTGCCCTCTCCTTTGCCTATAAAAGCCCACTCTCATCTCCATGAGAGAGGACAGACGGAAGGCACGAATGAAGAGACACGCAACAAGAGCACCACATCAAAACACACACGGACAGAGAAGAAAAGATCAAATAAATACACACACTAATATCAGTTGACAGAAGAGCATTGTTTGGAAGACACTCAGGATAAGACAAGAAGAGGCTGTCAAAGGGGGAGTTCATGGCTGGCTCCATCTCCGATGGTGCAGGTTAATTACTTAGGTTGACATCTGTTTTCTCTGTCTTCCTCTCTATTTTATATGTGTCGTGCGAGAGGCGGACGGCCGTCCGTGCTGAGGACGCCATTGACGATTACGCTCGCCATCCGAGGACGACGCCAACTTGACACTCTGGAGTACACCGCCGCGCGGTCGATGATCGTGTCGTCGAGGTCGCCGTATATATATCATCGTCTGCGCCTGAGTCTCGCGATCAATATCGACGTCCCTGCTGTCGGAGCCAACAAGGACGCAATCAAAGACGCTGTGCCCGTCATCAAATTCTCCTCGGCCTGTAGATCGCATACACGCCGGGCCGTGCATTTTCACGTACGCATGTAGGTCACGGCCGCTCCTGATGTGGATAACGCCGCACGCAACCGGCGACATCACCACGTCATCGACGGCCGCTGACCAATTGGCATGCGCGGGCGACCATCGCCACCTTTTCATTGTTGTAAATAATCTTGTTTTAGAGTCATGTGCAAAATTTGGGTGTAATCGAAGTCGAATTGCAGCCGCAATTCAAAGTCGTAGATGGAAACGGAGTAGAAGTCGTATTAGAATCGGAGTCGGAATCCGAGATGTAATCGTAGTCAAACCCGTGTTGAAGTAGGACAGCCGGGTATAAAAGGAGGCTTAGAGCCATGTATTCTGTACACCAAGCAATTGAGGAAAATACCAAAAAGAGGGGAAAACACAAAGCATTGTTTTGTTGTGTGATTGAGCAAGACGTGGTCGGAAGGACTCACGATCATCGCAAGCGTGATCGGGAGGAGTTACGACCACGGTGAAGTTCCAGCAGACGTAATCGAGAGGTGCAGCGATCACGGCAAAGGAACAGTGATTCTGCGACTACGCCGAGAAGGTTAGTACGTGATCGGAAGCGACTCCGATCACGTTGAAGGAAGTGAACGTAGTCGAAAGGTGTTCGACTACGGTGAACGGTGATCGTCAGCATCACTGCGTGTTCGTAAAGATTTACGATCACGGTATTTTTTTAGAGCAGCTGGAGGAAGACAACGCTCGATAAGGAGGAGTGGTCGAAAATTGCTACAGTAATTTTACGACTACGTTGAAAAAGCGATCGAAGGAGATTGAGGCGATCGGAACTGGTCGTAAGCATCCAGGACCGGTCGTACTCAATTCTATCTGGTCGTAAACGACTCTAACAAGTCGTAAAGGGTCCTGGGAGGTCGTAAGACCTTACAACAGTTGGTATCAGAGCCGTGGTTAAACATGGCTGACACGGCGAAGCAGAGCGTGTCGCTGCAGTACCCGATCCTCAGTTCGGACAACTATCCGGTCTGGGCGATGAAGATGAAGGTCAACATGATCGTGCAAGGCGTCTGGGGTGCGGTCGAACCAAAGGAGAAGGACAAGGTCCTCGATGATCATCTCGACAAGATGGCGATGGCAGCGATCTATCAAGCTGTGCCCGACTCAATGATGCGGCAGCTAGTCGGCAAGGAGACGGCGAAGGAAGTCTGGACTACTCTGCGAATCATGCATGAAGGAGTAGACCGAGTGAAGGAAGTTCGACTTCAAACCTTAAGAAGTGAGTTTGAAGCCATGAAGATGGGGAAGAGTCAGACCGTGGAAGAATTCTCTGGACGATTCAATGAAGCCGTAAACGAGATCAAATCTCTCGGCGATGACTTGAAAGATGAGATGGCGGTGAAGAAGTACTTGCGAGTACTGCCAGAGAAGTTTCTTCCAGTCGTGACTACACTCATGTACTCACAGGACCTCTCGAAGATGAAGATTGAGGAGGTAACTGGAGCGCTCAAAGCACATGAGCAGCTCCTAAAGAGTTATCAAGAAGACAACGGACAACAAGTGCTGCTCGTGAAAGAAGACCGAGGAGACTCGTCGTCGAGGGGCGGTCGTGGTCGTGGTCGTGGTCGTGGTACATCGACCGGCCGCGGTGCGTTTCATGGACAAGGTCAAGGCTACGATCAGAGAGGTCGTGGACGAAGTGGTCGTGGAGGCGGCGACCGTCAGACCGACAAGTCTGACGTCCAGTGCTACACGTGCGAGAAGTTTGGGCACTACGCAGCCGAATGTCGGAGCCACATCCAGTGCCATAACTGCAAGAAGTATGGTCACTATGCTGCGAATTGTCAGGGCAAGAAGAAGGTGGAGGAAGCAAACTTAGCACAAACTACAGAACACAAGGAGCCGACACTGCTGTTGTCGCTCTGCACTGTAGACGAACCGACAATGGTTCTGTTGAACGAGGAGAAGGTATTTCCAAGTCTGATGGAGCAGACGGGAGAGTGGTACCTCGACAACGGAGCCAGCAACCACATGACGGGTACGTACTCGATGTTTTACGAATTAAATAAGAGTGTTCTCAGAAAAGTACAGTTCGGAGACGGCTCTACTGTTCAGATAAAAGGGAGAGGCACAATCCTGATGCAATGCAAAGATGGAAGTCGAAGAAAGCTCTCGGATGTATATTACATACCGAGTCTTCGGAGCAATATCATAAGCCTTGGACAATTGACTGAAGAAGATTGTCGAATTGAGCTCAAAGGCAACTATCTGAAGGTGTTCGACCACAGCGAACGTCTGCTGATGAAGGTACAACGGACTGTGAACCGTTTGTACAAGATCAAGATCGAAACATGCAAGCAGAAGTGTTTGAAGACCACAATTGAAGATCCCGCCTGGTTGTGGCATGAGAGATTTGGTCATATAAACTTCCAAAGTCTCAGAGCGATGGCAGGAAAAGAGATGGTGGTCGGACTACCGACAATCGACCACCCAGAGCAAGTCTGCGAAGGTTGTCTGGTGGCGAAACAAACTCGTAGCAGCTTCCCACAGCAAACGAAGTTTAGAGCTTCGCAACCACTCGAGCTGGTTCACGTCGACTTATGCGGACCAATCACACCCCGCACCGACGCTGGAAACCAGTACTTCATGCTAGTCGTGGATGACTACTCCAGAGCCATGTGGGTGTACATGCAGAAGAGCAAAGATGAGGCAAAGTTGAATTTTCAGAGGTTTATTGCTCTTGCCGAAAACGAAGTCGACAAGAGGGTAAAAGCGGTCAGGTCTGATCGAGGAGGAGAATTTCTCGCAAAAGAGTTTGACTCAATCTGTGAAGAGAAGGGCATTGCAAGATTCTTCACGGCTCCGTACTCGCCTCAACAAAACGGAGTCGTAGAGAGAAGAAACCGAACCGTGGTCGAAACAGCACGAAGTCTGCTGAAGAGCCGATTTCTGCCCGGGAGGTTTTGGGCAGAAGCAGTAAGACATGCCGTCTATCTGCTAAATCGTGCGACCACGCGATCACTGGATGGAGTCACTCCATATGAACAGTGGTCGGGAAGAAAACCCAATGTCGAGCATCTAAGGGTCTTCGGATGCTTAGCCCATGTGAAGCCATCCACTTATCTCAAGAAGCTAGACGACCGGAGCCGACGGATGATCTACCTTGGCTCAGAACCAGGCACCAAGGCATACAGGTGCTATGATCCGGTCGAAAAGAAGATTCATGTGAGCAGAGATGTGGTTTTTCAAGAAGACAAACATTGGGAGTGGGAAGAACACCAGAACATTAAGAAAGATAAATCGGAGTGGATAACTTTTGAAGTCGAAGAAGTCGATACCGACAATACGACAATGGAGGAAGGAGCTATGACCACACCTCAAAGCTCGAACACGATTGATGCGAATAATCAGGAAGCCTCACCTGATACTGAAGATGAAGAAGACGGCAGGGTGCCGAAGATGAGGAGCATTGATGAGATCTATGCTCGAACTGAGCCAATACAGATGAATGAGCTGTTACTGTACACAACAGCAGAAGAACCCGAAAGCTATGAAGAAGCGACGGGAGATAAACATTGGAGAACTGCTATGCAGGAAGAGCTGAAATCCATTGAAGACAACAACACTTGGGAACTCACCGATTTGCCAAAGGGTCATCGAGCGATCGGTTTAAAGTGGGTATTCAAGGTAAAGAAGGATTCCAAGGGAGAAGTCGCAAAACACAAAGCACGACTTGTGGCGAAAGGGTATGTTCAAAAACAAGGCATCGACTACGAAGAAGTCTTTGCCCCAGTAGCTCGTATGGAGACTATACGACTACTTCTTGCATTGACAGCAAACGGTGGATGGGAGATTCACCACATGGATGTGAAAACGGCGTTTTTGAACGGAGACATTGAGGAGGAAGTTTATGTTTCTCAACCGCCGGGTTTTCAATCCAAGGAGCAAGCCGAGAAAGTCTTAAAGTTAAACAAAGCTCTCTACGGCCTTAAGCAAGCACCACGAGCATGGAATTTGAAGCTTGACAAGAGTCTAACGGCACTCGGGTTCAGAAGAAGCAACTCTGAACATGCGGTATACACGAGGGGAGATACGAAG
Source organism: Dendrocalamus latiflorus (assembly GCA_017311315.1). NCBI lineage: Eukaryota > Viridiplantae > Streptophyta > Magnoliopsida > Poales > Poaceae > Dendrocalamus > Dendrocalamus latiflorus. Next base: position 48,825,765 of record CM029641.1, read on the forward strand.
AACAGACTGATTGTGGGCGTTTATGTGGACGACTTGATCATTACTGGATCAAGTTCGAAGGAGATTATGAGTTTTAAAGAAGAGATGAAGAGGCTGTTCAAAATGACCGATTTGGGACTTCTGTGCTACTACCTCGGCATTGAAGTAAATCAAACCGACAACGGCATAACACTTTGTCAGTCGGGATATGCTCGAAAGATTCTGGAGAAGTCGGGTATGGAAGAGTGCAATCCATGTCAAACCCCAATGGAGAATCATCTGAAGTTGAGCAAGACAGGCCCAGGATCACCAGTTGATGCCACGACTTATAGGAGCATTGTCAGAAGTCTATGGTATCTGGTGCACACCCGACCAGACATCTCGTTTGCGGTCGGATACGTAAGTCGTTTCATGGAGAAACCGACCCAAGAGCATATGAACGCTGTGAAGCATACTTGAGGTATATCAAAGGTACTCTGAATCTCGGGATTCAGTACAAGAGAGGAGGTGGAAAGTCGTTGCAGCTGACGGGCTACAGTGATAGCGACATGGCGGGAGATGTTGATGATCGGAAGAGCACGACGGGCATAATGTTCGTGCTTGGGGAGAGTCCGATCAGTTGGCAATCACAAAAACAAAAGGTGGTCGCATTGTCATCCTGTGAAGCTGAGTACATCGCAGCGAGCGCAGCATCTTGCCAAGGAGTCTGGCTCGCTCGACTATTAAGCGAGTTGTCAAACGAAGCAGCTCAAAAGGTGACGCTCAGGGTTGATAACAAATCTGCAATATCACTGAGCAAGAATCCGGTTCTACATGATAGAAGCAAACACATAGACACAAGATATCATTACATCAGAGATTGTGTCGAAGAAGGGAAGATTGCAATCGACTACATCAGAACAGAAGAACAGAAAGCAGACATATTGACAAAGTCGCTGGGGTGGATAAAGTTTTCAGAGATGAGAAAGAAAATTGGCATGATCGAAGTCGAAAAACAAGATTAGGGAGAGAATGTTGTAAATAATCTTGTTTTAGAGTCATGTGCAAAATTTGGGTGTAATCGAAGTCGAATTGCAGCCGCAATTCAAAGTCGTAGATGGAAACGGAGTAGAAGTCGTATTAGAATCGGAGTCGGAATCCGAGATGTAATCGTAGTCAAACCCGTGTTGAAGTAGGACAGCCGGGTATAAAAGGAGGCTTAGAGCCATGTATTCTGTACACCAAGCAATTGAGGAAAATACCAAAAAGAGGGGAAAACACAAAGCATTGTTTTGTTGTGTGATTGAGCAAGACGTGGTCGGAAGGACTCACGATCATCGCAAGCGTGATCGGGAGGAGTTACGACCACGGTGAAGTTCCAGCAGACGTAATCGAGAGGTGCAGCGATCACGGCAAAGGAACAGTGATTCTGCGACTACGCCGAGAAGGTTAGTACGTGATCGGAAGCGACTCCGATCACGTTGAAGGAAGTGAACGTAGTCGAAAGGGTGTTCGACTACGGTGAACGGTGATCGCCAGCATCACTGCGTGTTCGTAAAGATTTACGATCACGGTATTTTTTTAGAGCGGCTGGAGGAAGACAGCGCTCGATAAGGAGGAGTGGTCGAAAATTGCTACAGTAATTTTACGACTACGTTGAAAAAGCGATCGGAGGAGATTGAGGCGATCGGAACTGGTCGTAAGCATCCAGGACCGGTCGTACTCAATTCTATCTGGTCGTAAACGACTCTAACAAGTCGTAAAGGGTCCTGGGAGGTCGTAAGACCTTACAACATTCATGTCTACTTTCATAACACCTTTCCATGGCCGGACTGTCCGAGCCGTCGCCCGCCGACCGTCGTGCATGACGTCACCAGGTCTAGTCCAAGTGGTCGCTGCCGCCACCGAGGGTGACGCTGCCGTGTCTCAGCGACCGCAGACTGCTGCGACCGTCAAGTGCCCCTGATCTACATTGAAGAAATGAAGGCGTTGTAGTACCTACATGCGTGCATGCACTAATAGATGGCACTCATGAGCTATGGACGTATGCATGAGCAAAGTACATACACCACTTGCAGGGGCGGAGAGAAGGGGGGGCGGGCAGGGGCCTGGCCCCCCCAATGGTCCACCAGATGTATTAATAGGAACCCTTAATCACATTTAATTACAGTCAATTAGTCAATTAGGACCCTGCCAAAAGATGGCTTTGACATTTCAAAGATAAGTACTCTGGTGGAAAAGTACTATCCCGCTGATTTTTCAAGTCAAGATCAAGCTCAATTGGAGTGTCAACTACCACATTTTCAACTTGATATATGCAACCATCCAGAGCTAAGTACATTGCCATCACTTGCTGATCTAACAAAGGGACTATTGAGATTAGGTAAAAATTCTATTTATCCAATGGTCGATAGATTGCTAAGATTAGTCATAACTCTTCCAGTATCAACAGCGACTACTGAGAGAGTCTTTTTAACCGTGAAACTTGCCGAGACACGTACTAGGACTAAAATGGGAGATGGCTTTTTGCGAAGCTACATGATAGTTTATATTGAAAAGGAATTGGCAGCCAAGATTAGTTCCAATGATATTATCAAATCTTATGATCTAGTTGGTAATCGTCGTGCTAAATTCAAGTTAGTGGAGATGTAACAAATTCAAGTTTGTGGAGATGTAATGAAAGTACCTTTCTTTTGTGTTACTAGACGTATGCTACATTATTTTGCCATATGTGTTATGATTGAATTTATATGACAATATATATGCGTATGTTTAATTATATATGTGTATGTTTAATTTTGCCGACACGACGTCCAGGGCCCATGACGCCGGCGCCTTGGCGGGTCGGCCCCCCCTTTGTTTGGATCCTGGCTCCGCCCCTGACCACTTGTGTGCATGGCCATGCATATGCTTTTCTTTTTCTCGTGCTCTCATATGTAGAGCTTCGTTCAGCTGATGCTCCACTTGATCGGAGTTCTCGCACAGACGTCTCTCCCACGACGCTAGGGAGACATCAAACTTTAATTTAGTGTCTCACGCTAATCTAACCTAGTGCGTACATCCAGTTGCCGAGGTTACGGCGTCCGCAAATACTTCACGGAGGCTGCTGTGGCTATTAAAACTGTGCTACTAAGACCCCATGTCCGCGTTGAGGTCGTGGTGCCTATCGTCATGGGCCGTGTCCGCTCGCGTTTCAACCGAACAAGGTAAACCAGCCAGGCGTTATCATATTTTATCCCAGACGTGCAGCAGTAGCCCGCACGCACACAAGCATGGAACATACATGCATGCCTTGCTTCTTGTCATCAGCGCCGAGTGACAAGAAATGAAATCACACCTTGCATACCCGCAACGAGGATGGTCTGCCCATGTGACGCTAGAGTTCATTCCCCCCGGTCTCTACTACATTGGAGCCGTTCCAGTCGTCTCCTCCGATCAATGTACTGACGTGTAACCAGTGCAAAGGGGACGCTATCAACAGCCTCTTAGATTGATGAGGCTATAAATTATACCAGCACATATATCTATATCAACCATTTATCAATACTATTTGCATGGAGTACGCGAAGAAAAAACCAAAAACGACGACCAACGCGTAGCTTAATTAGAGGTGTTCTATAGATTTATCCCACAGATGTAATTAACTGAGAGCTTTCCGAGGCTCCGGAAACTAGGAAATCATGGCTGAATTTTTTTGGGTTTGTTGCTTGTGGCTTTTGGCTTTGCTACAATAACTAGCTTTCAGATAGCAATCTTTTCAAAACGAGGCCTACAAGTTAATTATAGCATACACTATACCGACTTCAACTATACTAGCTAAAATCGCATGCAACTCTTTTTCTCTTCGTACTCTCTCACACAAACATTCAGAATTCAAAAGTCATAAGCCAAAAGTGAAACCATAAAACAAAAGAACCCACTCCATATCTCCAAGTCCGCCTTATCGGCTGGGTATGGAGTGCAATCATACGTAAGAACTTGTAATTTTGTAATTCTCTAAAGAATTAATAAAATGCATGTTTCCTTATTTTGGTTTATTTTATTTTCAAAGCCAAAAAGAACTTAGCCATTTAGATGTTCGTAACAGACTTTAGGCTTTGTTCTTTGAGCTATGGCTAATGGTTTTTTGTTGTGACTGTGGTTGATGGACAGTGCACATAGTTTTACCCTCAAAAAACTATTTAAAAAATCTGTTTCAATAAATTATTCTATTTTAATATTTAACTTCTTGACTTCCTGAGGAACAGAAAGCCAAAAAAGGCCGTAAACCAACCAGGCACGGATTGCGCACCCACCAGCTCGAATCCCAGCACAGCGCGATATAAACATCATAGATTTCGCCCTCTTGTGCAGCAGCTGTGCCGCGCTGTGCTCTCGTGTTTTTTATGCATGTTGTACATAAATGGTTGCATGGATTGCCTATCAAGAATGGTGTGGCTCCGGAGTGCGCTTTCGCCCGCCACTTCGGGATGCTATGAAAGCTACACCCGGTAAAAAAAAGAATTTTGTTAAACATCATCTGAATATTTTCTCTTTAACTATTATCTAGATTTATGACTATTAGATTAAAGATGTAATGGCCATGAATTCTCCCTCTCTCCTTGAATTCTACCTTCTCCCTCTTGAAAAAAATCTTCCCCTTTAAAAATAAGGGGTTCTTGATTTCTAATCTAAAGGTCATAAATTTAGATGATAATTAGAAAAAAACATCCAAATAATGCCTATACACTCAAAAAAAAAACTGGGAGCTTCACACCCGGTGTATGGTCGTATGGAGTACTGGAATGGAAGAAAACAATCGCAGGCATGAGAAAGAACGTTGGAAACCCAGAAGTAGCGGCTAGGCTCGTGGCAGGAACGAGGTGAAACATGGCACTAATTGTTCGCTCGTCAGCGCGCTGGAAGCCCCCTGTTCATGACACGGATGGAGCTAGCTTCTGGTGGCTCAGGTGCATGCATGAATGGCTGTGTTTGCTTCTTCCATCCATTAGCGAAAAGTAAACAACGTTCTCGAGCTTTGTAATGTTCTGTGCAACCTATGGATCGACGTTCATTGCATCATCCCCTAACCATACCTGATAGAAGTGCTTGATGAACGTGCGTTTTTTTTTTTTTTGAGAACTGATGAACGAGGCATTTGATCACGAACTTGCCGGTGAGTTTTGTTATGTTCGTGCCCATAGAATAGGACGGAGCACATGCCGCTGATTCGATCGTCCCACACCCACAAATTCCTTCCGCATGGTGCTGCAGACTTGGCCAATGTGGCGGAATGAAGGAAAGAATGCGGCCCAAACAGAAGCGAGCGACGCGGGTGCGTCGGCATAAATGGATATGGGCGTATACTGCGTTTTCTGAGATGGATACACCATCGTTTGTTCTTTGGAGCGCATCTTTGTTTTGCTTTAACATGCTTAGCCCTATGAGCCCCAATTGGTGTGGTCGGAAAAATAGAAATGGTATTCCTTCCACCCAGGGCAAGGGATAAAAAAGAGAGAAATAGACGGGCTATTGGGCTTACTTAGGCCGAAAAACTTGATTAGTTCAATCTCGGTGTACGAAAGTTGTCATAGGAAAAAATGAAAGCTATGGAGTACATTCCCACATGGTTTGCTTCTATCAGATGCACATACATCTCTGGCCGAGTAGTCAAATCAAACAATTGGAAACCGAGATCCAACACATACCGCCCTCTCGTCTGCAGCCAGAGTGCCGCATGTCACATGCAACTAGGCAGTCTTTGGGCTTTTGTGTGCGGATGTATATGTGATGGGCGTTTGATGCCTCTGGAGTTCTCTCTTTTGATATCTCTGCATGTGTTCTGCAAAAGAGTCCGTCCTATCCTTGCCCTACTTTTACTCGTCGGCATCTGAATTCTGCTTTCCTTCGTCATAGCTCTAAATAGCGTCCTTTCTTGCGCCATCAATGAGACTCACCCACCTCTCCTTCCCCGGCCGGCTCGCAACTTCGTTTACGTCTGCGAGCTGTTTCCTCCCGACTTGTTGTGCTTATTTAGGTTTCAGCATTTAGCTTTTAGTTTTTTAATTTTATCTTTTTAATTTTTTGGAATTTAGCTTTTTATATCTTTTTATATTATCCGTAATAGATTAATCTGTTTTTATTTTAAATTTAATTATACAAAAAACTATCAATATCTATAATACAAAATAAACCTTAAACAATATTAAACAGTGAAAAATAAATTAAAATGGGCACCACCGAAGAATTAGCCATACTGCATGTGCTCTGAAACTGAAAGAACAAACAAATAATGAAGAGAGAAGAAACCCGACAGGATAGACTCCAGAGTTTCTGGCCAGATGCATGCCATCTTTTGAATGATCAGCTCAATTATTGTGCATACATACTACTAGAATCCATGGCACATATAGGCCTTGTAGAGCTCCATTATTGCCGACACAAACAGAGCCCGGACATAGCTGCATACCGAATGGTCACATGGGCCTGCACTTAATTATAGTTGACTGGAGGATCGAGTAGACTTGGTGTTCGTACTGATCCACTGCTGCGTTGCTCTTCGAGGCCCGTTCACAAATACCACCAAACTCCATCGCATTATCAACCTTGAGCCAAACAAGCTAGCATCTCTACCAACTCAATCCCTCTCCTCTCTATATAAGTTTTCACCTTAGGGAATTACATTATTAGTGACAAAATATAGCGGTGAAAGGGCGTTTTCAAATCAGTCTCAGCTTCTGGTTTCTGCCTAAAGACACCGGAAGCAGAACTATGCTAGTATTCAGGTGTTGATTGACATTCAAATATATAGTATTTTAGCAATATTTTTTTTAAAAAAATAATGATGTACTACTCGACCACGTACAATGATATGGCCGAAACTGACGTCTAAAAACAGAAAACAAGCCGTGTTACAATTACCGATATTTAGCTAGTCCTTTCTTATTTAGGGCACTTCTAATGCTACATCTCAGCCCATGTCCATAGCCATAAATGAGGTGTTACATAGACAAAAAGATGACATGGCATAGGAATAAATGAGGTGAGAGATTAAAGTTGAGTCTCATGCAAGATATGGGTGAGGTGAGAAAACCAACACACCAAGAAACAGCAAAAACAGTACTGAGGCTTTAACCTGTGTCCTCGAGTCGCACTCCCACCGTTAGCCAGGATTAGATGTGGCTCTCGCCGCCGTTTCTTCTATAGCAATACAACAGGCCACAGGAATAAGATAAGAGAGTTGATCTTTAGTACATGCAAAAATTTAATACATATTTCTTCTATAGAAACTAGTATAGAAACAATGCATTGAGATGCTAGTGTCTAAATAAAAATTAAATACACTCTCTCTCCTCTTAGACATGGCTTATGAGCTTTCAATGCTAACCACGCATCCACCCCAATGATGACATGCAAATATGCACTAGTGCAACATGCCAGCGTTTTGCGTCAAGCTAGCCATTCACGACGTGATCGATACACGATGGACATGTCATGATGTCACATGCATTGTCTGGCTTCAATAAAAAAACTTTCGCATCATCGGTTACTAGAGACAGTTTTTTTTTAACGTACGTTAGAGCAAGGCTAATAATACAATCTTCAGCTAGCTGTATGAACACTTACAGTCTATTTATCAGTATATTCATATAGTAGTTTACAGCCAGCTGAAGGCTGAATGACTCACATCTTTCTCTCACAAAGTTTTTTGGTTCTTGTGCTTCAATTGGCTGTAAATTTACAGCCTACCTCTCTTTCTCTCCTCCTCTCTCTTCTCCACCTCAGCATATAGTCTACTAACAGTCTCTTATTATTCTTGCTTTTACAGGTAGAACTCAAGCAAATTCAAACAGGCTAAGGGCAAGTACAATGGAAGAGGTGGCTGCCACCTCTAGGACTAGCCACATAAGCAAAAAGACTACATGTGGCTCATGTGGAGGTAGCTAATACAATGAGTAGAGTAGAGGTTACCTCTACTAAAACACTCAAACATTTAATACTTACATAAATATATCAGGGTCACCTCTTGTATGAGGGGCAGCTTGCTTCTCTCTCTTTTTTCTCTCTCTTCCACTTAGGATTATGCTGATGTGGATTTCACTAGAGGCAACCTAGTCAGCACCATTGTACTTGCTCTAAGGGTTGTGATCTGTTGTCAGAAAGTGCTTTGATTGAGGTATCCAAAAATCAATGGTTTGATGCCTTAAATGTGTTAGGCCTGGTCAAGTATTTAGACGGATGCCGCGGCTGCCATGGTATAAACTAGTCTATTGGTCCGCCCAATAACGTGGTACAGTCGGTGTAGTACATCGTTCAAAACTTTTTTTTTCGAATTATGAACGTTGAGATTCATTATTTCGCAAACAAATATATTTGGTATATTTTATTTCATCCTCTCCAAGTTTGCAGAGCCTGATGTCCAAGGAGAGAACCTTGAAATATTCTTTGATCAGCTGCGGAATATGCATGCGTCTGCCGTGCGGCAGACACTTGGGGTGTGTTTGGTTCATGGATGGAGGTTGTATCGTATATCCTGACTGAGTGGATGCAGGCTGAGTGGAATCGTATTTCAGAAAAAGAAGATGTTTGGTGAGGTTGTATGAGCGGATGCAAAAAAAACTGGAGATGCTGTTTGGTTGCCTGTATGAGCGGATACAGTCTACCAAACCTAAGAGGCTGACACGTGGGACCGCATAAGATACACTGCATCAACTCATCCAGGATGGCCAGTGAAGCTCATTTTGAGCGTATCCACCCATCCAGGATGAGGGTGTATTTTTGCATCCGCTCATACAGGCTGCATCCACTCATACAGGCAACCAAACAGGCTATTTTTTAGATTATACGGATTCACCCAGCCAGGACGAAGGAGATTCAGGCAACCAAACACACCCTTGAGGGTCTACTTCTACTGGCTGTAGTCGTTGGTTTTTGTTTAAAATTGTGCTATAGTAATTGTTAGTTTTTTAGTTATTTAATTAAAAAAAGAAAAAAAAATAAAATATTGTTATAGCCTCACAAATAATATAAAGAAATAAGAAGAAAAAAGCCGAAAAGACATGGATGCATGGTGATTGCAAGCTAGCTACCTAGCAGTAAGCTGTTCTGATGACCATGCATGGTGTAAGAAACAACAATGTGAAATGATGGCTAGTTAAACAACGAAGAGAGAACTTACGGAAACGCAAGAATGGAAGTAAACTGAATGAAAGAACCCGCTAGGACTTTGGACTGAACATCGCCGGCGGCGTGCTCGTTGGTTCTCCAACACCACAAGAGGCGGTTGGTGCTTCTCCCCTCACCTCCAACACAACACGAGGCGGTGAACAAGTGTTGGACGTTCCGTTCCACAAGCTGTTCGGTCGGTCCCGCTGGATTGGCCGCTCATGCACGCCGCCATGCCGGTCTTCTTCCTCCTCTTGGGCGAGCTTGTCGGCTGCTCTGGCAAGAACCAGCATGGCATGACCAATAAAGGCCTGATTGGTGATCTGGGGGATTGGGGTTGCAAAGCGTGGTCAACTAACCGTTCATGGTAATACTTGCTAATCTTTTCCTTTTTTTGCTCGATCTGATTCGGTGACCTCCAAAATTTACACTAATTAAGTTTCTAGATATCATACGATTTTCACCTTATTATTATTTTCTTTTGCTGGCTCATGCATGCATCCAAAAGTCCAAGAGATCGTTACAGAGTAAGCAATGCAAATTAATACTAGGTGTCAAACAAGACCTCAGAGAACAACATCAAACGATGAAGTAGATGCAAATCCGAGGTGGATAGAAGATCAAGCTACAAATCAGATCACGAAGGACAGCCAGAGTGCATTGTAGAAGCTTGGTTAATCACATACAAATCATGAGCTGTGACTTCAAAGACTTGCAGAGATCCAGGCGTCAACCGTGACCGGTTGATCTTTTACCATCTCCATCTTCTCTCAAATAATACAGTAGCCAGTAGGAACACACTAGACTAAAATATAATGGCGTCAAATGCATGACAAGCTTCTCTCTCGCACTCAAACTCACACATTTGAAGGACTGAAGGTGAAGCAGAACAAAACAAAATATAAAAGCTAAGGGAAGGACGTGCAGCAGTAATTTAATTTAATGCGGTTGCTGCCCTGGTGGACATCATCAGCACCCCATATGATCCGTACTGATGGATGGTTACGAGAGTCAATGCCATCGTACGAGAAGGAAAAAAGTGGGGCCTGCTTAAACTGTGTTGACTAGTCTACGTTGTACTATGCAACAATGCAAGGCTTTCTCAGATCCCCATTTGCTGCGACTGCAATAAGAGGAGGCTGCATTAGCAGCAAATGCTCTTCTCAACCATTCCCCTGCTGTTGCTTTGTTTCAGCGTGTGGCATTCTACATTTCTGCTAGCTGTGGTATGCTGAGCTCAAGTAGTTCAACTCTGCTCCTTCAATTTCTTCTCTTACGTTAATCCTCGTATGCTCATTTCGCATGCAGTGATGCAGGCAACATAAGTTCTTATGGAACAGTAGTGTTCATTTCTGTTTTCCCTATGATCCTCTAAATCGGTGGCTATGAACAATCTCAACCCAAATTCTGGTACTTTTGCTATGTTCTACAACTTCAATTCAAGTAATGGCATATTTCCGATGAATTTGTCGTTTCAAAATTTCTGATAAACTTCATTTCCCCCATTTTGCAGCACTGGGATCAGCAGTATGATCAGTGATGAACTGATGATACTCTCTGTTATGTTCTATACCTTAACCGCGCCTCGAAGCAGTTAATCTCAGCTTGTTTTTTGTTCTCAGTCCGTCAAGCCCTGACATTACTAGTGGATTGATCAGTACAGCGAACTGCTTCTGTAAGTTGACTATTGCTGATTATTATAATCTCACTGCCAACTTTATTGGTACCAGAATACACTAGACATCTACCTGCATTCATGCCGTGCAAAACCTATGGGGTACTATTGTTGCAGATCCGTACTCTCACTATATTAAGTTTTTCAAAATGTAAACTGCAATGAAGTAGTGATGCCTTCGTAGATGTCAATTTGCAGAAAAAAAAATGGAAGGGCAAAAATTGTCAAAAAAGGGAAGGACAAAATGCTAAGAGTTATACCTATTCCCTCAAAAGAAAAAGTTGATGCAATAAATACTCCTAGTAGACTGTGATGTGCCCATGTAGACTGTGCTATCTACATATTTCACGCAATGTTTTCCCAGTATTCAACTCTGCTCCTTCAATTTCTTCTCTCGAGGTGTGACCTGTTTACCTCGAGATTCCACTAGAGCACATGCTGAACCTGCATCACTGAAGAAATTCGCATGCTCATATGCTGAACCTGCATCACTGAAATGTGCCTATGTAGACTGTGCTATTTACATATTTTACGCAACGTTTTCCCAGTATTCACGTGATGTAAGGAGGCTTCGGCAGAAAATTTTCAGTTCAACCATTCCTCTGCTACCACACCCTTTCGGCTCATTGTAAGCTATTGGCTGTGGTAAGCTCCACGGCATCCCTTAATCAACAAAAAGCTCAGATTTCTTCCCCTTTATTCTCTAATTCATTCCTGATTTGCATGCCATGATCATGCAGAGGTAGAGCAGGTTTCTGTTGGACTGCTGATTGAAGAGATCCTGTTGGGAGAGAACAATTCGTATCAACACGTAGCATTCTCCTTCTGCAGCACTCTGATCAGTGGTTTATCAATTGACCCATATTCAGGTACTTCTCTAGTTCTGATGGCTCTAATTCAGTGGTAATTCTTCCTGTTTTTTCCTGGGCCATTCTACTTGTAGCCATTGACTGAACAAGCTTTCCTTTAATGAGCACGTACTTTCTTTTCTTTTTCCCTTTTTGCAAGTGTGGCAGCGTGATCTGCCGTTCTCTCTTGGCGATTTGACTGATAATCTCCTGCTATATATTTTCTGAAAGCAGTTACCTTTCATCTCCCTAGGGCTTAGTCCGTCGATATTTTAAGGAGTGTGGGTTGATCAGTGGAGTAAACTGCTGGTGTATGATGATTACTATGGAGTTAAACTGCTGGTGTATGATGATTACTATGGAGTTAAACTGCTGGTGTATGATGATTACTATGGAGTCTTAACATCGGCTGTTTTTTCTTGGTGGAAGATAGGTTTGTAAGGTAAGAGTTCTAATTGTAATTCAGATCTTCGCATCGTTGTTTCCATGATGTTACCATAATGCAATATGTTATCACGACTTCTAGGCTAGCGTGTAAGAAATCAATTACAGTTAATGACCTGGAAGATGGATCCGACGAAGAAGAGCCATACCTAGACGATCTAAGTATGTTGTAATACAAAAGTAACTAATGGAATTCTTTCTGAGGTTCAGTATGTAGGATACTAAGTAACTTTCCAATTGATGACCCTCCAATCAAGTAAAAAAACCAAAAAGGGCACGTTAACTTATAGAACTAAAATAAATGTCAACTTGCAAACCAAAAATAAAATGGCAGAATGATAAGTCAGGAGTTGATACTTAAACACCTCACCCGACTATTGATTATTGACTTTGTCAACCCTTTTGACGGAGGTTGATTGGAAAGGCTACAGTCTTGATAGCTAGTCTATTAGCTCCTCATCCAAATGGACCGGCATTATGCACGATTTACATCTCCAAGGAAAGGGATCTTCTCTTCTATCCAGCATGGACAACTTTGGCAGGCTGATCTGGTCCAAGACAGAAAGCAACCACTTTTGCATCTCATATATTTCTACAAACTGGGACAATTTGTTGAAAATAAAAGTGAGGAGGTGATATTAGATATTACTGTTTTGCAAAGACAACATAGAGAATGATATACAAGACCGACAAAATAATCAATTTAAATGATTTGAAGTAGAACAAAGTCTCACATGTGATCCAGAATGAATTTGCTGAAAAATCTACACAAGTACATATTGACCATACTACTAACAGTGTTCATAGGGATCTAATTAAACTCATGTCCATTTTATATTGAAATGCGATGCACTACTTCAGTTTTCAGCTAGGCCGTTACACAGGATATGAAATCCATCTCATATAGACTGGCAGACAGCTACAACCTACAGCATATCATTTCAGATTCTGCACAGAATAGAAACATTTCAATATCTTGTATGAACCTTGTCAACAAGAACAATGTATAGGAATTTTAGCTCTACCTTCATAGCAATGCAATGGTAAGAAATACATTGAACTCTGCCCAGGAAAAGAAGGCATAAACATCATCCAGCCAAATTCTGATAACAAATATAAAAACATCATAATTTAAACAAGGGCTCTACCTTCATAGCAATGCAATGGTAAGAAATACATTGAACTCTGCCCAGGAAAAGAAGGCACAAGCATCATCCAGCCAAATTCTGATGACAATGCCTTAGAAGACAAATGTAACAACATCATAATTTAAACAAGGCAATTGTCTGCAACAAATTGGCAGCAGGAATCAATTTTTGTTGTCAATAACAACTCTTTGTTACTGCCAAAAATAACAAAAGAAAATTAAAGAGCTACTCTTTGTCACGGCAACGCTGTTTTTAGCTACTACAGAAGTCAGATACTCTAGTTAACCATTACCATTAGTTAGGCCAGGAGAATAGGCATGAACAGTAACAGTAGCCACTAAGAACTCTGAAAGAACAACACAATGAGAAAAGTACCACGTATTACATATAGTGGTATAGGTGATCTAGGACATTCTTCCACTATGTTTTGTTCTGAGAATTCCTATCACCATATTGGAGAATCTTAAAGTTCAAACTGCAATGTTACCTGATCTTAAAATTCATATAGGAGGATCATCGAGGTCAATCAAGTCATGAATTGATGTCATGATTGTTATGAATATTGTGCGTATTGATATGAGACCCAAAGGGCCATATATATAGGAGAGTACAAGAGGATATGCCATATAGAGATAAGGCATATATGGAATAGAATACAACTCTATCTCCTTAATACCCTCCCTCAAATGCAAGGCATGCAAGGCGTATGCAATAGCATTGCATTTGAAAAAGGGTTAACACTAAAAAAAGATAAATCCGAAGTCCGAGTCCTGATGATGTTGTCGTTGCGTGCAGTTTTTGAATAAACTGTCAAATCAAGCCGAAAAGGAATAGATAGATGCATGACGGCGCAGATCGAAGCCCAAGAGTTGGCGGCGCAGTGCACAGAGGACGCGCGGCGGCCTTTGAAGCTCGGGGCGGCGGCTAGAGAAGCGGCGGCATCATAACGACTTCTATGATCTGCACGCGGCTCAGAGAGTAGAGCGGTGGCTGTTGCCATGCAAAATAAAATTCTTACACTTCTATGACTGACAATAAATTTGTGAACTCGCACGGCTTGGACGAACGAAAGATTAGAGACTACGGATTTTGGATGGACGCAACGAAGACTCAAAAGAACAGATACTAGCAGTAGAAAAATAACTAAAGATGAGACTAGCGTAGCAGCAGCATATCTCTCTGTCTCCCCTCAAGATCCATCACCCATCGCACCTGGTGTCCGCACGCTCCCTCATCTCCTCCCTCTCCCGTGAGGGATTCACCTCGCCTCCCTCCCGTCTCTCTCCCTCGCTCAGAGAGGAGGGGAGCGGCGGGCTCCAGTGGGAGGTGCCGGCCGGGAGTGCGATGGAAGGAGGCGGTCGGCCTCGGTGGCGCGTTCGAGGGCCAGCGGCCAGTGGGGATTGCGGGAGGCAGGGACGGTGGAGTCGGTGACAGGCGCAGGCGGACCCGAGAGGCGGCGAGCGGCGGAAGGAGTGGGCCGCCAGGCGGCCCAGCATGGCGCGGGCGGCACAGATCCGGGCGGAAGGCCGCCGGATATGGTGCAGGCGTGGCATGGGTGGCACAGATCCGGGCGGAAGGCCGCCGGATCTGGTGCGGGCGTGACGACTTCGCATGGCCTGGGGCGGCGGCGGCGTCCGAAGGCGGCGGTGCGGGCGAGGCACGGGTACAGAGAGGCGAGACAGCTTGACGCGTCGTCCGGATCCGAGCTTGGCGGCGGTTGCCGGAGGCGCAGGCAGCCCAGCGTGGCGCGACGGCCAGATCCGGCATGGAGGCGGCCGGATCTGACAGATCCGGCAAGGAGGCGGTGCAGGACGGCGGTCCAGCGACCGCCCGGTGTCACGGCGAGATCCGGCAGCGGCTGCGTCCGAAGGCGATGGACCGGCGGCTGCACAACAGCTGAGGAAAACACGGAGCGCCGGGAGAGGAGAGGTGCCGGTCGGGGTCGAGAGGAGCGACGAGATGACCCAAGAGCGGCGGTGGCGGCCGAAAGCAGAGCTGCGTGGCCGGCAGCGGTCAGATCCGCACGGATCCGGCCATGGCCCGCTCAGATCCATCGCCATCAAGACTGATCCGACGAGATCCATCAAAAGAGGTGGCCACCCCAGGAGTGAAGATCGCGCCTCCCGGGGCAGCAGCAGCAGCGGAAGAGGATGGAGAGCTAGAAGGCAGCGGTGGCGGCTACAGTAAACGCTAGCCTTAACCTATGCTCTGATACCATGTTATGAATATTGTGCATATTGATATGAGACCCAAAGGGCCATATATATAGGAGAGTACAAGAGGATATGCCATATAGAGATAAGGCATATATGGAATAGAATACAACTCTATCTCCTAATACAACTCTATCTCCTTAACAATGATATACTTAGTGGAACCTACAGTTCAGATAATTATAAAAGATAAGTATAGAAATCACTAAGCATGTGTGATTTGCAAATGTAAGTAGCACTTCTAAATGAAATTAGATGACATAAAATAAGATTATCAGATGCTCAATACCAATCCTGCAGGCAGATGAGTGCCTCAATAGTCTCTGTGGTCAATCTGCTATGAAAATCACTAATGATCCTCTCTCCTGTGTTGAAAGTTGCCTCCGATGCTATAGAAGAAGCCGGAATCGCTAGCACATCCCATGCCAAGCGTGCATGGATTGGGTATTTGAAAGAATTAACCATCCACCAATTTAATATATCCAATTTCACAGACTAATGATGTGAGATCTCATCCAAATTTTTGTTAAGTTCCGTGGACACTTGAGCTTGCTGATGGCTATTGAGGTGTTGATCCCAGTCAACCCATGGGTCATCCGTTGCGATAACTATGTCATGATCACCTCCATCTTGTTGCATTGAGTCAACAGTCGCGTTTTTGAAATAAGAATAGTATTCAACAAACAACCATCGCAATACTTTCTCCACTCTATCAAGTCGTTTCTTAGCCTTACTAGAAAAGGATTTTTTTTAAAAGAAATCCAATAAACTTGAACTTATACCTTGGGTCAAAAATCACATGAATGCATAGTGATATATATGACTTGATCCAATATTTGTTGAACTTCCTTTGCATCCTTTTTACCATATTTTCAATGTCAATATCCACTTCGGAGGCTTCTTTTTCCAAAATTAACTTGATCTTCCACATCTGATGGAGGTACAAGTTTGAGTTGGTACTTGGAATTGGAACCAGAAATTACTTTAGTCGTTTCATAGAATACCTCCAACAATCTGCAAACTATGCCAGCCCTTTCCCATTCTTCAAAAGAGGGTTCGTATGTGTAATTTGAATTTTGCAATGCCAATGAAGCAAAAGCCCTCTTGAACTCGAAGGCCGTCTTAAGCATCAAATATGTCGAATTCTAATGAGCGAAAACATCTAAAGAGGGTTGCTTCTTAGATGTTAGACCTTCTTGTGCAACGATCTCTTTGAATCTTTGCTTGCGGCATTGTGACGATCGGGCATACTTGACACTTTCTCAAATGTTTCTAACAATGGGCTCAACAAGCTTCAAACCATCTTTGACAATGAGATTTATGACATGTGCTGCATAACGGACGTGAAGCAGCTTTCCTCTCACAGGTAGAGCCTTTTTCTCCACCAGATCGCCCTTCAACATATCAACAATTGCATCATTGGCTAAGCATTATCGAGCGTGATTCCAAATACGTTATCTTTAATACACCAATCCTGAATGCAGTTGAGAATAGTATTGAATAAATCTGCTCCAGTATGTGGTGTCTTTACAATAAAAAACTTGATTATCTATTTTTTTAATTTCCACTTGGTGTTGATGAAATGGCAAGTAACACACATATACCTTAATGTCTGATTGCTGGTCCATATGTCAGCAGTCATTGAGAACCTACAGTCCACGTTATTAAAGATCTCCTAAAGGGCCAATTTTTGCTCTTGAAAATCTCTCATGCAATCATTCCTAGCTGTTGTTCGAGAAACCACCTTGAATAATGGATTTAGACTTGCCACAAACCTTGTAAACCCATCGTATTCCAAAAAGGTGAATGGAATCTCATGCAAGGAAATCATTCTCATAAGCTCATGCTATGAAACATCTGGGTTGAAACTCCAATCTCTCAAGCGAACACCATCTTGATATTTAATTGTGGAATTCAGCCTCTCCATTACCTTGAGAGCATTATTTCGTTTCTTGCAAATCTGCAAATGCTTCAGCAGTAAACTTGTTCCTACTCCGCTCTTGTCACTAATTTCATGCTCATAATGTTTGCATTTTCCTTTTGCAACTTCTCCATCAACAAGTATTGGCACATATTCTTTCCAAACAACTTATCTGAATCTTTTTGTTCTCGCTTCAATAGTTGAACCAACACCAACAATCCAATAGTTGAATCAATACTAACAATCTTGACTTGATCATCATCATAATCGTCATCGTCATCATTATTGCCATCAATGTCATACATTTCATCGTCTTCAGTGAATCCTGTCATCAATAACGTATAGGGATTTTAGCTTTACATTCAACAAATGATAGCACAAACAATGTAAAATTTTAGAAATAACAGAACCTAAAGTTAAACCCTACTTTGCAGTTGACTCATGGAACAAACTAAGCACAACTATAGCAATGCTAATTTTTAGTATAATTGAATTCTAGTAATGACAATTTATTTGATTATACCTAAAATAGCATCAATTGCATGTCAGTCTTACCAAACCCCAATCTAACAAAGAGACACCAGCAAGTGGATATCATGAAATGATGGTAAATTTAGAAATTAGGACTATAATTTTTTAAAATGCAGATGATACTTAGGGTACAACTGATGGCAAATTTTAAAATGTTTTAGACTTATAGAAATTATGGTAATTTTGAACTTATGTTGATAATTTCTTAAAAACTATAATGATAACTTAAGGTTCAAATGATGGTAATTCCTACACTTTTCTTAGATTCGTAAAGTGATGGTAATTTTAAAACTTATGTTGGTGATTTGTTAAACTATCAGTGGTAACTTAGGATTTAACATATAGTAATTTATGTTACTTTCGTCTCACAATTTATTAAAAATCCATATTATACCTTTTTTAGTTGTATTTTTGAATTTCTTGAATTACATGACATAGTTTAGTGGTAATTGTTATGAATAAAAGACTAAATATTTCTAAGATTATTCCGTAAAAGAAAAGAAAAAGTGAGTACGTGCTCTATAAGACTAAAGAGAACCTAGGTGCTCTTTAGTTAACCTTTAATCTTTAATATATTCGTGGGTGCATCACCAGCACCCCACATGATTGGTACTGGTGGATAGTTACGAGACTAGAAAAAAACTAATGGGGCCTCAGTAGACAGTTGTACTGGTGGATAGTTGTACTATGCAATAATGCAAGGATTTCCCACATCTCCATTAGCATTTAGCTGCCAGTGCTCTTCTCAACCATTACTCTAGCTGTTGCTTTGCTCCAGTGTGTGGCATCCTACATTTCTATTGGCTGCGGTAAGCTCAAGATATAGTTCAAATCTGTTCCTTTTCTTCTCTTCACTTAATCTGCACATGCCCATTTTGCATGCAGTGATGAAGGCAGTAGAAGTTTCTGAAGGATCAGTTATGTTCATTTCTGTTTGCCCTCTGATTGATGCGATCTTCTAGAGAACAAAAAAAAAAAATCATCTGACTAAACCCATACCGCTCTGGTACTTTCTCTGCTCTGTAACTTCTGCTCAAGTTGCAGTCATAGTCATGGATTGCAGCAGCTTTCTTTCAAGTTTCAACGAGCATACAATTTATCTTTTCTGGTTCTCCCCATTTCGCAGCAGCGGGATCAGTGGTAATATCTCATTATCGATGAACTGATAATCTTCTCTGTTCTGTTCGACGCGTGAATTGCTCAGATCAGTTAGTCTTCGAATTTGTTGAGCTTCCAAAGTAGCAAATGGGTTGACAAAAGGAGCAAACTACTTCTGTAAGATGAGTATTGCATACTCGTACTGTCAATCTCGCATTCTTGCTCCGAGATAAGTTACTTAAGGTAAGACTTTCAGTGTACCAATTCAGCAAAGTTGCAGTACTGAAATTGCAAAGTTGCAGTACTGAAATTGCTCCTATTCTTTTCTTCAGCTAATCATACATTTTGCATGCAGTGGTGCAAACAGCTGAGGATCGGTGGTTGTGTTCAGTTCGTGTTCCCCAACCGATTGATGTGATCCTGTAGAAAACAATTCATCTAAGTAAACCCACCCATACTGATCTAGCAACACTCTGATCAGTGGCCATCAACGCATATTTCTGGTACTTTGCCTAAACTTCAATTCAAGTGATGGCTCATTTTTTCCCTGATGAACATATATGTCAACTTTTCAATTTGTCCCACATTCTGCAGCTGCTGGGATCAGCGGTGTGCTCTCAGCGATGAACTGATAGTTTTGCCTTAACAATTCTATACATTAGTTGCTCTTGCTCCTCGAAGCAGTTAATCTTAGCTTCCTTTGGTCTCAGACCGTCGAGCTCATACATTAGTAATGTATCGATCAGCACAACAAACTAATTCTGTAAGTTGATTATTACTATTCTTATTGCCAATCTTAATTGTGCCTCTTGTTCCGGACATCTACCAACCTACATACAGTGCAAAACCTATAGGGCACTGTCATCGCAGTTCCATACACTCAGTATATTAAACTATTCAAAACGTAACTTGCAATTAAGTAGTAATACTGATAACGGTGCATTTCTTTTACAAAGATGTCCTCAATTTGTTTTAAGAGAATTCAAACCATGGTAACACGCTTTGTGCATTCATTGACAGCCTGCAAGCTTGCCATTGTCCCAATAAGTATCCTGTATTTCTGGTGGATCTCCCTCGTCAAATTTGTTTGATGGCAACAATACTAGATTCTCTCGTTGGATCATGTGCCAAGAAGTTGCAAGATATCATAAAAGAGGAGGCAGTACTCATTCTAGGTGTAAAAGAAGAGCTTAGAGAGCTACAGCGAACAATGAGCCAAATACAATGCTTTCTTCATGATGCCGAGCAAAGGAGGATGGACGAGTCAGCAGTCAACAACTGGCTTGGTGAGCTACGGGATGCAATGTATGATGCTGATGATATTATCGACTCGGCTAGATTTGAAGGAAGCAAGCTGCTAGAAGATCGTCCTTCATCATCAAGAAATTCAACTGCATGTACTGGTATTTCGTTTTTATCCTGCTTTCCTAATATTCAGAGGCGTCGTGAGATTGCTGTTAAAATCAGAAACCTCAACATTAGAATAGAGAAGATCTCAAAGCTGGGTGAAAGATACGGACTTGTGAATGCAGGTCCAATTAGAAAAGGTTCAACATCCAAAATGAGAAAAAGTTCCCACCTTGTTGAGCCCAACCTTGTGGGTAAGGAGATCGTACATGCTAGCAGGAAATTGGTTGAATTAGTGCTTGCACATAAGGAAAAGAAGGCTTACAAGCTTGCTATTGTTGGAACTGGAGGTGTTGGTAAGACAACGCTAGCTCAGAAAATATACAATGATCAGAAAATAAAAGGAAACTTCAACATACAGATGTGGATATGCGTTTCCCAGGACTACTCTGAAGTATCTATTTTGAGAGAGATTCTTCGAAAAGTTGGGGTACATCCAGAGCAAGATGAAACAATTGGAGAGCTCCTGAGCAAGCTTGAATCGGCCATTGCAGAGAAGAGTTTTTTCCTTGTGTTGGATGATGTGTGGCAGTCCGACGTATGGACCAATCTGCTAAGAACTCCACTGCATGCTGCAGCTAGGGGAACAATTCTGGTAACTAGTCGACATGACACTATTGCTCTAGAAATTGGGGTGGAGCAAACACATCGTGTCGATCTGATGTCAGTAGAAGTAGGTTGGGAGCTGCTATGTAAGAGCATGAACATTAGCAAAGAGAAAGAAGTCCAAAATCTGCAAGGCATAGGTGTTGATATTGTCCGTAAATGTGGTGGTCTCCCTCTTGCAATCAAGGTTATTGCTAGAGTTTTAGCATGCAA
Organism: Dendrocalamus latiflorus; assembly: GCA_017311315.1. Taxonomy (NCBI): domain Eukaryota; kingdom Viridiplantae; phylum Streptophyta; class Magnoliopsida; order Poales; family Poaceae; genus Dendrocalamus; species Dendrocalamus latiflorus. The sequence goes on from CM029641.1 coordinate 48,846,971, forward strand.
AGATCATACAGAGAACGAATGGAAAAAGATTTTGACCAAAAATGCTTGGTCCACGACAAAGCTTCCTAACGAAATAAGAGGTGCTTTGTATCTAAGTTATGATGATTTACCACAGCATTTGAAGCAATGTTTTCTTTATTGTATTTTATTTCCTGAAGACTGGACCATTCACCGTGATTATCTTACAAGGATGTGGGTTGCTGAAGGTTTTGTAGAGGAGCAACAAGGCCAACTACTAGAAGATACAGCAGAAGAATACTACTATGAGCTAATCCATCGGAATCTCCTCCAACCAGTTGAAACAACTTTTGACCATATTGAGTGCAAAATGCATGATCTCTTAAGGCAACTTGCTTGTCATTTATCAAGCGAAGAATGTTTTATCGGAGATCCAGAATCATTAGGGGATAAAACTATGTGTAAACTACGGCGTATTTTGGTTGTCACTCAGAAGGACATGGTAGTCATACCTGGCATGAATAAGGAGGAAGTTAAGGTGAGGACTTTTAGAACTGATCAGAATCCGATTAGAATTGAGAATACATTTTTTAAGAGATTTGCATATCTTCGTGTTTTGGATCTAAGTGACTCACTTGTGGAAAGCATTCCAGATTACGTGGGAAATTTGATTCATCTACGTTTACTTGATCTTGATGGTACCAACATATCTTGTCTTCCAGAGTCCATTGGTTCTCTCAAAAACCTTCAGATATTGCACTTACAAAGGTGTCATGCTTTACATAGGCTTCCTTTGGCCATCACCAAATTGTGCAATTTAAGGCGGCTTGGCCTTGAAGGAACTGAAATAAATCAGGTTCCGAAAGGAATAGGCAAATTGATCTCTCTTAATGATTTAGAAGAATTCCCAATAGGTGGTAACTGTCGTGATACTAAAACGCAAGACGGATGGAACCTGGAAGAGTTGGCTCCCCTTTTGCAATTGAGGCGGCTTGTTATGATCAAATTGGAAAGAGCAGCTCATTGTAGTACAGATCCATTGCTAATAGAAAAGAGGCATCTTAAAGTTTTAAATCTACAGTGCACCGAACGTATAGGTGAGCCATATTCAGAACAAGATGTTAGCAACATTGAGAAGATCTTTGAGCAGCTAATCCCTCCACGCAACCTGGAAGATCTATTTATTGTGAGATTCTTTGGTAAGAAGTATCCCACCTGGCTTGGTACTGCCCATTTGTCTTCGGTGAAACACTTGATGCTCATACACTGCAAATCATGTGTGCATCTTTCACCAATTGGGCAGCTACCCAACTTGAAATATCTGAGAATTGTGGGAGCAGCCGCAGTTACCAAGATCGGACCCGAATTTGTTGGCTATGGGGTGGGTAATCCTGGATCCACGGAGGAGGTTGCTTTCCCCAAGCTTGAATGGTTGGTCATAGAAGATATGCCCAACTGGGAGAAGTGGTCATTTGTTGAAGAAGCAGTAGCAGCTCCGGCAGCTAAGGAAGGGGGAGAGGACGGAGCGGCTGCGAAGCAAAAAGGGGAAGCCCCGACTCCAAGGTTGCAGCTGCTGCCTCATTTGAAGAGGTTGGAACTTGAGGACTGCCCCAAGCTAAGAGGTCTCCCACGGCAGCTTGGAGAGGAGGCCACCAGCTTGAGAATTCTCGACATAAGGGTAGCAAGCTGCTTAAAGGTGGTGGAGGACCTCCCGCTCCTCTCCGAGTCCCTTGTAATCGACGGATGTGAAGGCCTGGAGAGGGTCTCGAACCTTCCTCAAGTGAGAGAGCTGCGTGTAAACTTTTGTCCAGATTTAAGGTGTGTTGAGGGGTTGGACAGCTTGCAGCAGCTATGGCTTGATGTGGATATGCAAGAGATTTCTTCTCTATGGGTGCCCGGGCTTCAACACCAGCACCGACTGCTCCACAGCGAAGATCTGGATGTCTACGCGTGGCATTGAAGCAATTAGATGGCAACAAAAATACAAGGTATGAACACTGATAGGACATTTAGTCTTTTCTGCTTTAATTATTTGATTTATATTTTGCCATCTTGAAGCCCAAATTTGCTGCTTTGTTGGATTGTACATGGAAGCTGTTAGAGAGATGTATAGTTTGTTATTCCCCATTGTTATGAGGGGTTCTTTGCATATTTACCACTTGTACTTTGTGTATATATTCTGGCCCATTGGCCTCATATGAATACAAGCGCTATTCATAACATGGTATCAGAGCCAAAACTAGGGTTTTGGTTTACCTAGGGTTCCGTGCCCGCGTGCCGCCTCCGGCCTCCCATCCTGGGCGACGCCTGAGAGATCCCATCTCCCTGCTTCGCCTCCCCGGTCGCCGTCGGCCTCCCCGCGCCGTTGCCGGCCTCCCTGCGCCGCCCCCGCGCGTCTATCTCCCTGCTTCGCCTCTCCGGTCGCCGTCGGCCTCCCCGCGCCGTCGCCGGCCTCCCCGCGCCGTTGCCGGCCTCCCTGCGCCGCCCCCGCGCGTCTCCACTCGTCGGCTCCGCCGACTCCCCGGGCCGCCGCCGCCTTCACCCGGAACGATTCCGCCTTCCCCGGGCCCGGTCTCGGCTCGGTGCCGTCGCCGGCCTCCCCGTGCAAGAAGGCTCCCCGCGCCGCCGCCCGGACCCGCCGTCCGCTGGTCGCCGCCCGACTCCACCCGGTCGCCGTCGCAGGCCTCCACCCGAGGCCGCCTGCTCGAGGTCGCCGCCGGCTGCTTCTCCCTCGCCCGAGGCCGCCGCCGCCGGCCGCTCGCTCAGCGCCGTCGGCCGCTCGCTCAGCGCCGCCGCTCCCACGCGCCGTCGCTCCGCGCCGCCGGCCGCTCTGCGCCGCCTCGCCGGCTGCTCCGCGCTGTCTGCTAACAGACACCGCCGCCGCCTCCTGCGCGTGCGCGTGTGCGCGTGTGTTCTAACGAGCCTTCGGCCCGTTAAGTTTTAGGGTTAAAAAAAACGTCGTTCTAACCGCCGCGCCGTCCAGCGCCGCCTGTTAGACTTCGTTGCCTTGGTCGCCGCGCCGTCCAGCGCCGCCTACCAATGGGCACCGTTTCCCTCCCTCGCTGCCCGGTGATCTTTGATGGTGTTAATTACACCGACTTTGTGTCTCACATGCGCATCCACATGCGTGGTCTTCGTCTCTGGGGCGTCCTCTCTGGCGATGTCACCTGCCCGCCTTGCCCTATTCCTCCGACGGAGCCTACGCCTGTTGCATTGCCTTCGACAGCCGATAAGGCTGCTACTGAGGCCGCTCGCCTTGCTGATGATGACGCTGCCTCTACCTACCAGGAGGATCTGGAATTCTACAAGGATCGTCTGACCGTCTACACTCAGTGGTACGATGACGACGCTCGGGCTGCTGCTGTCTTCATCGCCAGTGTCCAGCCTCAGTTCTCTTCTGAGGTGGTGGGACTCCCTTCGGCTTTCCAGATGTGGACTCATCTTCGTCAGCGCTACGAGTTACGCGCAGAGAAGACTCGTTTGAGTGGTGCTGGTCTGATGCCACTCCCCTCTGTGCTCGCCGCTCGTCCGCCTGCTACACTGCCTCCTCCAGCGGCTACCACAGGTGGTGGTGGCCGTCCTCCGTCTGGAGGTGGCCGTCCTCACTGTTCCTACTGCGACAAGGATGGTCACACTGCGTCCCAGTGCTACAAGAAGAAGCGGCATCTTTCACGCCGTTCTTCTGCTGGCACTAGTGCTTCTACGACGACGTCTGCCTCGACTTCTTCAGCAGCTTCTCTCACAGAGCAGGAGATAGCCAGACTTCGACGCCTACTTGCCGCTTCAGGTTCTCCCTCGACAGGTTCTGCAGGTTCTGCTACTGACTCTTCGGGCACTGAGAGACCACCTCCTACACAGTCAGGCACCTCCCCGTGGATTCTTGATTCTGGAGCATCTTTTCACATGACTCCTGATCCTTCCACTCTGTCTTCTATTACACCTCTTGATTCTCCTGTCAGTGTTCTTACTGCTGATGGTACATCTCTTTCTGTCTCTGGTCGAGGATCTCTTAGCAACTCATCCTTTCATGTTCCTTCTGTTGCTCATGTTCCTCGCCTTACCTTACAGCTTCTTTCTGCTGGGCAGATTACTGACCTTGGTTATCGGGTCATTCTCGACTCTGACTCTTGTTGTGTTCAGGATCGCCACACGGGAGCTCTGGTTGGTTCTGGCCCTCGGCGCCGTGACTCACAGCGTCTCTGGGAGCTTGACTGGCTTCACCTTCCTTCCGCTGCCACCACCGCCGCCAGTCTCTCCGCTTCTGCCACTTCGTCTACCGGCTCTTTCCAGCAGTGGCATCACCGTCTTGGCCATCTGTGTGGATCCCGTCTGTCGTCCCTAGTTCGTCGTGGTCTTCTGGGGTCTGTCTCAGGAGACGTATCTTTAGATTGTCAGGGCTGTAAGTTAGGTAAACAGATTCAGCTTCCTTATCCTCATAGTGAGTCTGTGTCTCAGCGTCCTTTTGATCTTGTTCATTCAGACGTTTGGGGTCCGGCTCCCTTTGTTTCGAAAGGGGGTCATCGTTATTATATTATTTTTATAGATGATTTCTCTCGCCACACTTGGATATATTTCATGTCTTCTCGTAGTGAGGCCTTGCCTATCTATAAACAATTTGCCACTATGATACACACACAGTTCTCCACTCCTATTCGTGTCCTTCGTGCTGACTCTGCTGGCGAGTACCTCTCTCGTCACCTGCGCAGCTTCCTTGCTGAGCAGGGCACTCTCGCTCAGTTCTCTTGTCCTGGTGCTCATGCTCAGAATGGTGTCGCTGAGCGCAAGCATCGGCACCTCCTTGAGACGGCTCGTGCTCTGATGATCGCCGCCTCTATTCCACCTCACTTTTGGGCCGAGGCTGTTTCCACTGCCACCTATCTCGTCAACATCCAGCCCTCTTCTGCTCTTAAGGGTGCGATCCCTGTTGAGCGTCTCTGTGGTCTTCTTCCTGACTACTCTGCCCTTCATCTGTTTGGCTGCGTTTGCTACGTTCTCCTCGCCCCTCGAGAACGCACCAAACTGACCGCTCAGTCTGTTGAGTGTGTCTTTCTGGGATACAGTGCCGAGCACAAGGGCTATCGGTGTTGGGATCCTGTTGGTCGTCGGATGCGGGTTTCTCGGGATGTGACTTTCGACGAGTCTCGTCCATTCTACCCACGTCCTGCCTCTCCTTCGGCTTCCTCTGTGGAGTCTCTGTCTTTCTTGACCTTTCCAGATACACCTATATCTGTTTTGCCCTCGTCCACCTGTCCCACTGAGTCTCCACATATTCCTCCTGTGGCCTCTCCGCCGTTGTCGCCGCCTGTGTCGTCTCCTACGACTCCCCAGGCTCCTCCTACTACCGTACCTCCTCCTCTTATCTTCTACACTCGTCGACCTCGTTTTGAGGATCTTCCAGCTGAGCCATCTTCTTCTGATGTTCCCTCTTCCTCTGATGCTCCATCTTCCCCTGATGGGCCATCTTCTCCTGATGGGTCATCTTCTCCTCGCTACGCTCTCCGCGATCGCCAGTTGATTCGGCCTCCTGCCCGTTTTGCCTTTTCTGGCGCGGCTACTCGTGAGCCTGTCTCCTACCGGGATGCTGTTACTCACCCTGAGTGGCAGCTTGCCATGGCCGAGGAGATTGCTGCCCTTGAGCGTACTGGTACTTGGGATCTTGTTCCTTGTCCATCTCATTCTCATCCCATCACTTGTAAGTGGGTCTATAAGATTAAGACTCGCTCTGATGGCTCTCTTGAGCGCTATAAAGCGCGTCTTGTTGCTCGTGGTTTCCAGCATGAGCATGGTGTTGACTACGACGAGACTTTTGCTCCTGTAGCCCACATGACCACTGTTCGGACTCTTATTTCAGTGGCGTCTGTTCGCCACTGGTCTGTTTCTCAGCTTGATGTCAAGAATGCCTTTCTTAATGGTGAGTTGCGTGAGGAGGTCTACATGCATCCGCCACCTGGGTATTCTGTTCCTGAGGGCATGGTCTGTCGCCTTCGTCGCTCTCTCTATGGCCTTAAGCAAGCCCCTCGTGCTTGGTTTGAGCGCTTCTCCTCTGTGGTCACTGCTGCTGGTTTTTCAGCTAGTGATCATGATCCTGCGCTCTTTGTCCACACTTCGTCTCGTGGTCGGACTCTTCTTCTCCTGTATGTTGATGATATGATCATTACGGGAGATGATTCTGAGTACATTGCCTTTGTCAAGGCTCGTCTTAGTGAGCAGTTCCTTATGTCGGATCTTGGTCCTCTTCGTTACTTCCTTGGGATTGAGGTTACTTCCACTCCAGATGGTTTCTTTATGTCCCAAGCGAAATATATTCAGGATCTTCTTGATCGCGCCTCTCTCACTGATCAGCGTACTGTTGAGACTCCCATGGAGCTCAATGTTCACCTCCGACTCTCTGATGGCGAGCCTCTTTCTGATCCGACTCGCTATCGTCATCTTGTTGGGAGTCTTGTCTACCTTGCTGTTACTCGTCCGGATATCACTTATCCAGTTCATATTCTGAGTCAGTTTGTTTCCGCTCCCACTCAGGTCCACTACAGCCACCTTCTTCGAGTTCTGCGATACCTTCGCGGGACTATCTCTCGCCGTCTCTTCTTTCCACGTTCCAGCTCTTTACAGCTTCAGGCCTATTCGGATGCTACTTGGGCCAGCGATCCTTCTGATCGCCGGTCTATCTCTGCTTACTGTGTTTTTCTTGGTGGTTCTCTTATTGCCTGGAAGACGAAGAAACAGACTGCAGTGTCCCGTTCGAGTGCAGAGGCTGAGTTGCGAGCTATGGCTCTCTTGACAGCGGAGATTACTTGGCTACGGTGGTTACTTGAGGATTTTGGTGTTTCTGTTACTACACCGACTTCTCTCTTGTCAGACAGTACAGGTGCTATCAGTATTGCGCGTGATCCTGTGAAGCATGAGCTCACCAAGCATATCGGTGTTGATGCTTCTTTCATGAGATCTTGTGTGCATGATCAGGTGATTACTCTTCAGTATGTGCCTTCGGAGCTTCAGATAGCGGATTTCTTCACGAAGGCCCAGACTCGAGCACAGCATAGCTTCTACCTCTCCAAACTCAGTGTTGTTGATCCACCATGAGTTTGAGGGGGGGTGTTAGAGAGATGTATAGTTTGTTATTCCCCATTGTTATGAGGGGTTCTTTGCATATTTACCACTGTACTTTGTGTATATATTCTGGCCCATTGGCCTCATATGAATACAAGCGCTATTCATAACAGAAGCATCTATCTAATTTCATGCTCAGTTCCGTTCAGTTCAGTTATTACTAGCATTCGATGACCTTCTCAGGTTGAACATACACTATCGAATCAATAATAATATTCCTTCAGCGCTGCCCATCAACCTTCACGCGATGAGCATTCTTTGACTTGCATACTTTAGATTATTCTGCCCAACACGGATCTCATAAAGTCGCACAACTACTAGGAGCTTCTCTGTCTCATTTTAAACTAGCAAAGCATAGCTAACTTGCAAAACCCATATCCCTGTTAAGGCATAAATCCTAGTATCCGTGTGTACACAGTTGAGCTTATGCACCTAAAATGTTTAAATCTATCCTATTTGTACTACAAAAAAACAATACTAGTTACAGGGTTGTATCACCAAATGTGGGTTGATTGCATCACTATTCTCTAAATGCCAATAGGATATGCATGTATGTATCGGAGTAGTCATATTATGCCTACCCAGTAGTTATTTAACTTGAGCAAAATCAGCTGGGCCTGTCCTAGCCCAATGTCACTTATTTTGCTTGCGGCCTATAGCCTGGCCCAAATTTGGCCTACACCTATCCACTCCACAAGGTAGCTAGTAAGCTGGTCTTGGCCCTAGACCTAGGTTAGGAACCTAAGCATGGGCTAGTGGCCTAGCGGTGAGAATAAGGGTGTTTATTCCCACCCACTTGGGGTTTGATCATTTGGATCAACATAATTTACCTTATTTAATCAAAGTACATAAATGTGTGCGTTCAATAGAAAGCGTGTGTTTATGCTCCATGAGGCCTTAGAGCTTTTGCAAAATTTCTAGCGTGTGTAGTGGATGTACACACGTGTGTGTTGTGGGATGTGCGTGTGGTGTCCATCCTCCTTGTATTCTCATTCTCTCAAAAAAAAGGTTAGGCGATCTAAAAGGGACTAGGCTCAAGATTTGCTTATGTCAACGCAGCAGGAAATGTAAATATTGCAAAATAAGTTACACTTATATTTGCATTGTCTTAATAAAGTTTTAATTAGAAATTTTCTTATTTATATACCCATTCTTATTTTATGTTCTTATTTATTTTGCAGGTTAATCTTTGAATAGTCATGGAATTTACTCACCCCTTGAATTATTTATCATCTGTTTTTACCTAATTATTGGTCCATACAAGACAACAAAACATAAAAAATAACAAAAAAGAAAAATGTCAAAAATCCAAAAAAAGAAAAAGAAAAAAGAGAGAGGAGGATAGTTTGTGTGGGATTGCTTGTGTTTTTAGGTTTTCTTTTTGTGGGTAGGTGATTTTATTACTCTTTTTTTTCTTAATGATTTTCTGGTAGGTGGGTGGTTAGGTAACTCCGTATATGTCATCTTAGGTGTAAATTTTAGTGGCATAGCCGGTCCTAAGCTCGGAAAAAGAGGAGCAAGCTGCTTGAAGGTGGTGGAGGACCTCCTGCTCCTCTCTGATGTCCTTGTAATATACATGTGAAGACCTTGAGAAGGTCTCGAACCTTCCTCAAGTGAGAAGGCTGCGCGCCTGCGCGTAGCTTTTTGTCCAAATTTAAGGCGTGTTGAGGCCTTGAGGGGTTGGGTAGCTTGCAGCAGCTATGGCTCGATGTGGACATGCAGGAGATCTCTTGCCTGTGGCGACTACTCTATGGCAAAGACCTGGATGTCTACACGTGGACTAGAAGCGGAGAGATCCAAATAGATGGAAATGGAGATGCAAGGCACGAACACTAATACGAAATTAATTAGTTTCGTACGACTTAATTGAAATTCCCATCTAAATTTTGCACTAAGCCCAAAGTTGCTGCCTTGCTGATGTTGGATTGTATATGGGAGCATCTATCCAATTTCGTGCTCTGTTCCGTTCTGTGTAATTATTACTAGCATTCGTTGACCTTCTTAGGTTGAACATAGACTATCAGATCAATAATGACTAGCCAAATTTTACACACAATTGTGCAGCTAAAAATAGAGTTATATTGTTCTATAAATCTAATGTGTATGATTGAAAATATGGTTGTATATATTTGTTATGCACCATTATATATTCTTGATTAAACAAATACATGGTGTAGATCTGTCTTCTTCCTTTCACTAAATGCAAGAATTTTTACTTTATCAGAGTGACCATGATAGCCCCCTTTTAACATTGTTTTAATTAATTAATGGTTACACTTCAATAATGTAATTGCGCATATTTGAGAACGGCATTTATTTAGTAGTAGAGGAAGGAGCTGTTATACCTGCGTAAACCTGTCTTGGATGGCAAATGCCTTAGCTACTTAAAGCTCTTTTACCATTGTAACCCTCCAGATCAAATAAGTGTGTTGGCTTATTAGATATGCCAAACTGAGAGAAGTGGTCCTTTGTTGAAGAAGCAGCAGCAGCGGCAGCTAAGGATGGAGATGCTGCGAAGCAAAAGGTGGAAGCCTCGTTTGATGGATTTGGATCTTGTGGATTGCCCCAAGCTGAGGTCTCCCACAGCAGCTTGGGGAGGAGGCATTATTGCCTTTTGTAGGGAAGAAAGAAATAACACTGGAGTTCAACTCTGCATTGCTTGGCTGTTGGGTAACATACAGACATTAAACCTTGAATGCGTGATTTGTGGTGGATCATGCGTATAGGAGATATTTATGTTAGAATATCTAGCAAAAACATGAGATAGGTGAACTTCTAATGTCAGTCCTTTCCAGGATGCAACATTAGCAAAATTAGTTAGCTCAGGTCCTAGCCCAATTGTCGATTTGCCTTCTTTCCCTTGCAGCCAGTCTGCCTACCCATATCAGCTTAACCAGGCTATAGCAGGGTCTGGTCCAAGCCCAAAGATGCTTAGCACTATTTCATCTAGGACTTTTCCTTTGTTTTTCTTATGTTTGATAGGAGTGTAGGAAATGTAAATATTGCAAAACAGCTCACTTATATTTGCATTGTCTTAGAAATTTTTTGTTTGCATAGCCATGCTTACTTTTAATTATGTGCTTGTTTATTTTGCAGGATGTTAATCTTGAAGCCTCGTCCAATTGAGTCATCACTGTATTATTTTTTCATCTTTTTCAGGATAGTTATTGCTGCATGCAAGACAACAAAATACAAAAAAAGTTAAAAACATCAAAATCATAAAAAAATCAAAAAAGGAAAAAGGAGAAAACTAAAAAAAAGGAGCTCGGCTTTACTGCTTGTAAGTTGTGTTTGGTGCTTTGTGTGATAATTTCTGTATTTTACTTTTCATTCTGTGGGTGGGTGTTTTTTTTCCTTTTTTTTAATGTTTTCTTTGTAGGCAGGTGGGTGGGTAACTCCGCCTATGTCATGTCATGTAACATTTGATGGCATAGCCGGTCCCAAGCCCGGAAAAAGGAGGAGGGAATAATTTTGTATATGTTTTTTCTAAAAAAAAGGCTATTGTATGCATGTATAGCGAAATGATGCTCTGCTGCTAGGTATTGTTTTAAGTTTCCCTAGAAACTACTGCAATTTTGTTTATTTAGTTTTTTTTTGTAATAGCTTACTTAGAGATGGCACTTGGTACAGAGTCTGACCAGAATACTTGCCTGTGGGTGTCCGGGCTTCAACACTAGCACCGACTGCTCCACGGTGAAGACCTAGATGTCTATACGTGGCCTAGAAGAAATTAGATGGCAATGGAAATACAAGGTATGAACTCTCATAGGACATCTACTTTTTTCTGTCTTAATTTTGCAGTGTTGAAGCCCTAAGTTTCTGTCTTGTTGGATTGTACATGGGAGCCTCTATCTAATTTCATGCTATGCTCCATTCTGTTGGATTGTCCAGCTTGAGAGAAGACCAAAATGTGTCTGTTTGAGCTACAGATTTCATCGTAAGCTTATTAGACCAGCTAATGGTTTTGCTTTTGTGCCTTCAATTTTCTAATGTGTTCTTGTTATGACTTACGAGCATTTAACATGGATATCAAATTAGCAGCAAATGTAGATTTTGCAGAGGTTGTTTGCACTTCTATTTACTTAATCTAGTATCCGGTTGTTCGTAGGTCGGTAATCTTGAAGACTTCTACAATGGCGCCGTTGAGTGCAATATCTTCTAGTCCATGACAAGATTTGGAATGCTGTTTCAAAACTGTGCAAATTATTTAGCTTCAATGTGCTACTGAATGTAAGGGCAGTGAGCTGCACTATAATTGAGTAACCGGGAAAACCCAGGAAGCATTTGAATAAAAATCACAGTTTAGGGTGTCAAGTGCCACATTATCTGAAGTGTGGATGGCAGTAGTCTAAATTTGAAGCTTAGGTGGTCAAGTGCCCAAAGACCAAAGCATACATCCTGCACGATTTCCTCTGTTTGCTCCAAGACAATGAAACGATTTCTTCTCTTGCTCAAAAGAAAAAAAATCCTTTTGCGCACTGTTGATGAAAAAGAATCACCCTGCACCCCCCTATCTAATGTAACTCTTGCATTGTGCAGAGCATTTCTGATAAAACCTACATACATGTCCATCCCGGCTTCTTTTTCTTGTCTTGAGGGTGAATTAAATTCTTGATGGCTTTCAGAGGCATGGCCTGATCTAGCCACTGAGACCTCTCTATGGGAGGGGAGAGAGTGAGAATGACTACAAACTTTGGGCGGCGCG